>VWPU01010821.1:0-89113 GCA_013398955.1 Callaeas wilsoni
GCCGTGCCAAACCAATACAGACATGAAGCAAAAGTTGTTATTAAAACAGTAACAAAGATAAAATAAAAAATTAACATCTTAGATCTTGTTAAAATACAGTGGAGAATAACAGACACTAAAAACTCATCTAGTAGGTGCCACGTGGAAAGCAGTAGAAACGGCACTACCACAAAACCACAGGTGACACACTTCAGAAAGAGTTCTTAATTTATGACTCTTTTCCTATTGTACCATCTTGAAAACTCTATTCTTTTGCCATTAAACAATATTTCAGAAACAAATAAGTGAAAATAGGCATCTGCTTCTTTTTGATGGGTCATGAAACTTTATCTTGCCCTGACTGTATGTCTCTATACTTACTCAGTTCCAATAGCAACCACCTAAATTCAAGTTGTATTTGGCAAATACTACTAGTCTTCCAGTTATCAGTAAGAAGCCAAAAGCCCCAGGAATGAATGTAAATCTATACCCAGCAGGACCTGACTGTCAAGCATGCACTGCCGTATCTGCTGCTTTCTGTAGAGTTAAATTATTTGGAACGACACAAATAAGCCTTTAAGAATATTTTGCTATGTGTGACTGAAACCTGTAAATTAATGTTCATGATATTAGAAAAAACAAAATTTATCTGACGTATTCAAGTGTGCAGGAAATACTTGCCCTGAAAGAAGATTCCCAGTTTGTTCATGCCTACTTGGCCCTGTGGGAGTATTGTGAGGTTATGTGTACTCCTGTCTCACTTTTAATATCTTTTGAATGATTTTAAGTCATCTTCTCTCAGAAGCCAGGCAATGCCAAGTGACCTAAGGTCCAAATGTTGTTATTCCCTGTGAAAGTTCAGAAAGTAATTGGTTCATCTGGCCATGAGTTTGGGAAGAGTACTCTCCTTGGCCACAGTACTGGTGCCTTCAACCTGACCTAAAAACTTCTTTGATTGTTAGACTTCACGTCCTGTTAACATCAGTGGGCATAACTGAATCACAGCTCTCTGGTTTTTGAATGCTTGTGCATAAATTTAGTTTTTGGTCAGTACTGCTTTCATGATTTCTGCATCAAGCTCTGTTTTGTAGTGTAGGCATCCCTGTGTTAGCTAACCCAAAGAGAGCTTGCAAAACAGCCATTGTGAAATGCAGACAGTGTTATAATCAGATGTTAGCAATAAGGGCCTAATTAGACTCTAGTCCCATGCATGGTGCCAAACCCAAATGGTCTCTTATGCATGCACTTTTATTGTGTGGCATATTTAATTGAATCCTTGGAAGCAATCTAGGATTCTCATCCGGATGATCATAACCCCAATCCCCTTAAGGGTTAAATCCTCAAATGCTGTCACCAGGAGGAAACTTCAAAGCAGAGCTGCTGTCAGCTTTGCCTCCTGTGCATGCTCCAGGAGCAGCAGGCCTGCAATGCCCCGGTGGGATGTTTCTGGGGAGCAACCTCAGCATGTCAGGGAGCACGGTGTGTACACCTTAGCAAATGCTTCCTTCCATCCAGCCACAGACAGCCATGGTCCTGCAGCATCCTCCCATTCCTGGCAAATATTACTCCTGGGAGTGCAGTAGTGCTGCTGTGAGCAAACAGAAAAGGTGTGCATGACAGTGTTACACTTCTTGCAACATTCAACTTGCACCTACTTTTTTCTTCTTGCATTCAAGAATAAACACCCAGGTCTTGGACTGCTGTTTTTCTTCAAGTATCCAAATGAGACTTCTGCAAAACCATTACAAGAATTTTTTATTTGCAGAGCAAGGACATAAAGACCCATACTTAATGCCTAAACAAAACATTTAAAGTGATATGCCTAAATATCACTCTGAGGAATAAATAAATTAGGTAAAAATAATCCCAGATTTTACAAAGGAATTTGAAATGAGGCAGAGGTCCTGAAATGGTTGCTTTCAGACATGAGGAAGTCCATGATTACTGTGACCTGAACTGTGTCTTGGGCATCCTGACCTCAGCAGAGGGAAACATAAGCAGGTTTGATGATCCTGTCTTCTGGCATAAGTCAAGTACCTTCCTACTGTTTTGGGCAGGGATTTCCTTTGTTGCTGGACATGCTTCAGCCTTGAATAGGTAATCATGTCATTTTCTAATAATTGCAGCCAGCTTAAATTTCACTGAAGTACAGGGGCAGGGCCATCTGGTGCAGTTTTATGAGTTTAAAGAAATGTAGCAAACAAGTCATATGAGACGGAAGTTCATTGAAAGGTGAGAGCACGACACCTTTTAATATTTTTTTAAAGACACTTGTGTCCCTTACATTAAAAAGCAAATGATTTTGTTTCACATCTGGTTCTGGACAGGCAGAAGTTTTAGTCAGCCTGGCTAGGCAGTCTGGTAGTATATTAGAGAAGGTTCTTTTGTGGAAGTGGAATTTCAGAAATCATAATAGTTTTGCTAAAGTCTATAGGGAATTTGAAAGATGACGTTCAAAGAGCTACAACCACACCCCTCTTTTAAAGATGGTTTACTCATTAAGATTCATAAATTGTCCTGGGAATTTAACTAGGAATTTTGCTTCTGTTTCAAGAAGGCAGGCTCACATGCCCATTGATTAGCTCACTAAGCTCATCAGAGCCCATTTTCATTCCTTTGTTGCACATGGCTGGGGTGTTCATGTCTAACATAGGTGTTAGTGACCATTCATGCTTTCTGTTTTGCAGATAGACAAGCTGAAAAAAGGAAATGAATGGTCTCCATGCAGCTTTGTCCACTATTTTAGTGAACAGCAAAACATGAGCTCTTTCTTCAGTCAGGTGTTTATTTCTTCCTAACATATCTATTAAGTTTGTTGCATGAAAGCTGAGTTAACAGTAGCATTTCCTGTACAACACTGCTGTGTTCAGTGCAATTGAGGATCCTGTAGTCTCCATCGACTTTGCAATATCGGGAAGTTTACCAAAATATCAGGAAGAGCTCAAACTATTCTGTTAGGTGAGCTTTCCTGGATGTCGGGGTGGAGGGGGCAATAAAATTTTAGAAATGTGCCTAACATCAGAAACTCCATTTTATAACTGGAGAAAATGAGGTATGGAAAGACTGAATAATCATTTGATCTTTCAAGCTAAAGTCCATCTTTAACCTGTGAAAAGTAATCAAGCTCAGATATGATACAGACTTACAAAGTCATCTGGGGAAGAGAAAGTGTGAATGGTTGTTTTCCTTCCTTCAACTTTTGCAGAATTCAAGTACTTCAGGCAGCTAACAGGCAAGCAGTGAAAAAGAAGCAAATGACTATGATTTTCATGTAGTGATTGAAATTTTTTGTGTGGTGGAAACTGAAGTCCCAGAATGGTGGGGAGGTCAAATGTATAGGTTAATTTGTGGAAGGAAGCGTCCAGACTCTTCAGTGTAAGAATGTTCATGTGAGCTCCAGCAGTGCCTCATCTGAGGGTATCTAAAGTCTGGAGGGATGTATGAGAGGAAAGGATCACTTGGTACATGCCCTGCTTACTCTTGTGTGCTTTTCTCATCACCCATAGACAGCCACTGCTAAAGATCAGGTCTTAAAAGCACTTTCAGTCTGATCCAGTACAGCAATTCCCATCTTGTTATCTCTAGGTAAGCAATGCTTAGACATAGATTTATTTTAATGCATCTTTATCTCAAAAGTGCTGTCAGGCAATTTCTAAGTCATTTGAATAATTCCTTTTCACATCCCTAGTAAGCGAAGCCAGGGAGCATTTGCTGTTCAGCATTTGTAAAAATGCTGATCTATAATCAGATAGTAATCTGTTCCTTTGCTGCCTGGAAAGAAAAAATTGCCATAAATTCATAGCTGTCTCATGAGGGCTGCAAGGATCAAATGCTTTTTGTTTCTCTCTTTCATCCACAATAGTTTCCTTCACAAACTAGCTGCAGTAAGCAGTGGCACAGCAAGTGAATTCCAAATCACTCCAGGCTTTGTTTGACCTAGAAGTCAATAGAAGACAGAGACACAACTGCATTATAGCTTCCTTCCCACAACACAGCATTGTTTGGAAGCTGCCCAAAGACTATTACACCACGGACTACATTCTTAGCCTAGTGGGTATCAGTAGGCCAGAAAATTGGATCCCTCATTTGTTAGTTAGAGAACTTCCCATTTTTCCCAGTCCCTGAAGCTCTGTTCTCTATGTAGTACCATCAATAACCACAGAGATACCCTTATAAACAGACAAATTTTATGTCAGAGGATAAAAATATTCTCAATTGGAACTTTATAACGTTTTTAACGACTGTTGATGAAACAACAGACACCGCTTTAAATGTTTGCTTATTTAATGTTCTCTTCCTCCTTCCTTCCCCTGCACCCATGTTTGTCCTCAAATTCAATATATTTAGTCTAGTTATCTTTCAAGCAGTAAGACCAAAATGACTACACGGTCACTAGAAATAGGCGCCTACCATGAGTGCGTACGTTAGTGACAGGTTATATGTTGTAATTAATACTGTATCAGTGAAAACCATTGTTCATAGTGGCAAGAGCATTACAAACTCTTCCTGTTCTCTAAAATAGGAACAAGGGCACAAATTCCAGGTTATTTAATTGCATTTTCAAGGTTAGGCACATACTTCACTATTTCAGAGCTTAAGACTGTAAGACAAAATATTTAATCCTAGCTATCAGGGAAGACAATTTGGGATAATTAAGGAAGATTTAATTGTACAATTAATCTGGCTACTACTGATTAAGTATTATAGTCCTGACATAAACCTCTCTTTATCTAATGCTGAACAGCCTTTGGGCCTGTTCCAAAGCCCCCTGAGCACAGTAGAAGTCTTCCCAGTGGCTTCAATAGGCTTCCAACCAGGCTGTTTGGTGTTATCTATTTACAAATTATGTTTATTGAATTTTCTTTCATTTTTGCAGTACCTGAACATTAACTACATAGGGGTTTAATGGAGAACATTTACCTAAAGAGTGGAACGCCACTGATGTGGCTTGGGGCAGAAAGCCCACGCTTGGCTCTGACAGCAGCTTCCCTCAGGCAAGGTGCCAGGCTCACTTCAGCAGGTCCAAATCCCTGTGAAAGGAGGGAGGAGAGAGGCCCTTCCCTGCTAGAACAGGCTGTCAAACTGCTCAGGAAATGGCTTTCAGTCCTGGCCTCAATTACTGAGGTTTTCTATGAAGATGTTCAACTTTAACATCCAGCCCCGAGAAGGATCCTAAGAGAGTGGGTGGTGGGCTCACTGGCTTCCTTTGCTTTCCAGAGCTGCTGCTTGGACTCCACCCTGTGCAAAATATAGCCTGGAAAAGGAAAGTGGGCTCATTAATATCCCTGTGTCCTTGCTTCAGGCTTCCTTGCCTTTCCTTCGCTCCCTTGTGAGGCATCATAACAATCAGTGGTGCCCTGGGTTTGTGCTGGACACGGGGACTTGCATTACCTTGTGGAAGAGGCCTGGGCTGACTGGTCCCTGGAGCACTGCAGCCAGCGGGCTGGGCACAGAGGGCATGGGCTGGTGCTGCTCCCAGGGACACTCTGGCAGCTCAGGTGAGGACCAGCACAAGGCCTGTGGCTGGGCTGGGTACAGGTGCAATGTGCAGTATCCCTGTGTGAAGTGCTTCCAGGTGACTTGTGAAGGAGACGCAGGGATTTAGACGGGCTCCCTATGCTTTGAAATGCGAAATTATTCCACGATGCTCCAGATGGGAGATGACAGGTACTTTTTACAAACTGAAATATCACTTAACTTAATAAAACCCCTGAAATTATATGAGTTTCATAACAAAGATGTGGCATCTTTGGTGATTGCAGTAATTCTTGCTTTGCTACTCAAAAGTGACATGAGCCTGTACAAGTACACTACCATCAGTAGCAGATTTGGAGGGCTGTTTTTACTTCCGCTGACTATTCTTTATGGGAGACCACAAAAGTGTATCACAAATAGAGATCAGTTTCTGTCCATGAAGATTTATTAACCCAGTTTGAAAAAAAACCAGGCATTTAATAAACAACATCATAGATATGAAATATTACTGGGTATCTCCTACCTATGTGCACAGTAGTTTCACTTCCTCACTTGAGGATGGAGGAGCAGATTTACAGGTCTCACAGGAAGACAGATTTAGATGCTGGCATTTACCCAACATGCACTGTCTGCTAACTTTAATATTTCATTGTCCCTGGGAAATCACAGCTTCCATGGCTGACATTTTTGGGATCATCTGAGCACGCAGGAGCACAGTTTCCTAGGGACTAGAGAAAAGGTGAGACTGTGACCTTGTGGATGTTTGAATGAAGCACAAAGTGGTTATTCAGGGCTCTCTAATTTTAAAAGGAGGTGTCCTGCCTACCAGTGAGTTGGCAACTGTGGTAAAGAAAGCAGATATTTCACTTTTCCCATGTTGTCACCATTTGGTTGTTTTGTCTGGAGGCTTCAGCTCTGAAGAGGAATTGTACTGAAAGGATGACTTTATGCACGAATTTCAGACTTCTTAGTACTGTATAAGTCAAATATGTGGCATTTTGGAAGAGATGATGTCTGAGAGAGAATGAAAATATTCCTCTTGAAAGTTACTGCTTGGCCTTAGGCCAGTTTCTCCTGCAGGAAAGGAGATGCTCTAACCACCTTTCTTCCATTGCCATTTTGATGTCGCAATTTTGGGGATATTTCTTACTGTTTTCTCTGAGCAAAGTCTCATGCCTTGACACAGGCAGACCAAGAAATCAGCTTTCCAAGGTTTGTGTGGTGAGACCTGGTTCTAGAACCATCCCAACTTCAGCCACAGAGGCTGTGCTGTCCTGTGCCTATAGCTCCCTACCCGTGGTGGTACATTTAATAGCAGATCACAATGTGTTCTTACAGCTCAAAAATCTCACTCCCCCAGACCACTTCCTTCTTACCAGTCTTTTTAATGTTTAAAAACACTCTCTGGATAACCAATACATTCCTCTCCTAATAAAGCCTAGATGACTCAAGGCACAGAAAGTAAGCTGCAGGCTTTGCACTTCTGGCCTGCCAGCTGGACTCCAACACAGATGACTTGTTCTTGTCATCATCTCCCAGAAGGCAGGTGAACTGAGGGCCATTTTCTATTTCCCATATGACTTACTGTAGTGCCAGATTTTGCATGATCTGCTCTGTCTTTCCGGGAGTGGTAACAGAGATTAGGTGTCTCATTAGGCATATGCATCCTAATAATAGGCCAGGGATGACTTATGCTTAGAGGAAACATATATGGGGAAATTTGTCCCACTCTGCACTGATTAGGTCAGGCTGTCGCGTAGATAACTAAGAATAGCAGTGCCGTGCAGTCAGTGAGAGTGATGACTCAGAAGGTGTTTTTTTGGCTGAAAAATGTTCCTCAGAGTTGTCACTGAGGATGATAGATGCATGAGGAACATAGCACTAAAATCTGGCCTTTTCATTTTTCTTTTAATTATTTGTCAACTTACACATTTCTTCATGCTCATCTACTACACATTTATTTTTAGAAGCAAGTTCAGTGCCCTCTTGCCCTTGAAAATCATTTAACATAAAAAGATACGGAGGAAGAAAATAAAGCTACGCATTAGCATCACTTTATAGGCTACTCATGTACTTTGAAACTTTCAAGAATATATAAACAAGATCCTACTCCTTCCTTTCCCATCAAACTACCTGTTTCACATAACAAGTTCTTTGTTTGCCCCTATTGCAACTGGCAGCGTGGAAATGAACAATATATCTCAAGACAGCAAATATTGTTGCAGGTTCCAGGTACCCTCAGAATGGAGGCTGAAAAGCAAGTGTTTTAGATGTATTGGGTCATGTAGGGTCTTGAAGTGTCTGCCTGTCTGATTACAGGTAGTAACTGTGGGATGCTGAACTATAAACTTGCTCTGAATCCGGAAATTTCTCCCATTTCTTAGTACTGTGCCGAGTTCTCTATGTGGTAATAAGTAATATCATTAATGTTGGAAAGCACTAATTCTTAATGAATATAAGTTTCTCTAATCAGCCACCAAAACAAATTCAATAGAAATATGCTGTAATGCAGTTTATTGGCTTCAAAAGCTTTGAGTCATGTTTGGTCAACTGCATCTTCCCCAAAACACCTTTAAAGTAAAAAAATAAGTATAATCAACAGAGTTCCTGGCTTAGGGTGCATGTGACTTTTTAACATAGACCTTAATCCTGGGCACTGAAGCATTCACATGATTATTTAATACATATTTAAAATACCAAGAAAAGTACATGACTCTGTAATCACTGATTTACTATTTTCCTCTCTTGTACAAGTAAAAAGCCAGCACTTTATACATGCAGCTGCTTTGTCTGATCTTCTGGGACATTGTTCCCTGCTGGCTAGGAAATGAGTTTTATAATCTGGGATTTATTTTCTGCCAAATGTTTTCTGTTTTTTTCTTTTTTCTGATTTCACCCAACACCTATCCTTCCAGCATACTTTAAACTGGAGAGTGTAAACCAGCTGAAAGATTTGCTAGAGAACCAGCTATAAAATAATGATTGTATGAAGACAGAATGTTGAACATGCTGGTTTGCATTAGCACATGAATCACGTTGAGGTTTTTAACATGCTTTGTGCCATTGCTTCTGTTCACAGACCCCAGTACTCGAAGGGGTAGTAGTCGTGGAGATGAAGGGAGGGGCGATGGCTTCCACACAATGAAAGGGCAGTGACACTGCACACCCAGAAGGCTCTGCAGACAGCCTTGCTGGCTGCAAGTGCCATCTTCCTGGGCACCCGGGGAACGGGAATTACACACAAAATGTCTGTAAATGCGGCAGCTGCCCTGCAAAACAGAGCAAAGTACTATGCTGACAGATGAGGTTAATGTAGCCTCCAAAGACTGTTTTTAGGGTCAGTGTGTCTGTGTAACTTCTCACTTGGGCCTGACCTGAGGAGATCTTTATCCCAGACAGGTATTAAAAGGAATAGTGATGTAGACATGTCTATAGGACATCTAACTTTGCAAATTCTTGTCTTTTCATGGCAAACTACTTCAGAGGTATTCAGTCTCGTCGCCCCAGGAGAGTTTGGGAACAAGCAGTATGTGTGCAGTATGTTCAGAAAAGACGTGGGTTGACATTGTTCATGGCTTTTTAAATGTTCTTCTACATCCAAAAGCTATTGTTGATTTTTACATTTCAATCTAATTCTTTCACTTCCTTTCTCAAACTCTTTCTGTGACACCTTGTGAATCTCTATCACATATTGGTGGACCTTTCAAGTACACTCTCAATGAATACTCTTTCAAAATGCACAAGCACACGCCTTAAATAGAAATACACAAACAAAGAAAGGACAATTCCTAGACTTGTCATACTGGTAGGCATAGTTGATCTTTCAATACACATTGTGGATTCAGAAGCCTGGGAAAGAAATAATAGACAAAATATTAAATGTCAGGGTTCTTTTTATAACAGAGCTTTCAGTTCAATGAGACTCATACAGTCCATTAATGCTGTCACATAGCACTCTATTTATATGTATGTAAAAGTAGAGTTTGTCTAGCGTTTGTGGAGTCAATCAGCTTTTTTTGCACATCTTTTTTTAAACTTTATTTAAACATGTTTATTACTTTGCTCCTTTGTTCTTAAAACTGCCTCCCCCAGAGTAGTATTGATATCTCAGAGCTTCAGTTTCATAAAAAGTCTCCAAAACAATCAGTAAAAAACACCAATGAAATAATCAGTAATCTATTAGCAGAGAAAGACTGAAAATGCAGTTGCTGTCAATGTAAGGACCTGATCTAATGATCGGGCTGTGAAGTACTGTGGGTTTGGACAGTTTCTTAGGGATCCACATGTTTGGGGCTGATGACAATGAAATAATGAGTGCTAGTTAAGTATTTCTGAGAGCTGGGATTTCTGTGCAATGTCATGCAACATGTGCTAGACCTGCACTTCTGGAAATCTTCCTTCCCCTAAGGTGGCATCGGGTCTGTAGTTAACCTCCTCTGCCTCTGTACTACATAAAAGACATCTGGCTGTGTTAAAACATCCGGCTGGAGAACAATATTCCAGTTTCCTCCAACAACATGTTGTCTCAGATGTCTTTTTAAATAGTTTATAAAATTTCCAATAGACACAGCAAAACAGTAAGATGATAACTTCAGAAAATCATCAAAAGCAAACTAGGAAATGAAGCTTTAAAAAAAATGTGGGGTATGAATGAAGACTGTCTATGCACTCTTTTGTGTAAAGAGAATAAAACATTTTGTAGTTGGATAAGGTGGAGCTATGCTGAGACTGTCAAGTTACCATTAGTGTTGCCTGCTTTTAGTAATAGCAGCTCCATGTCCAACAACTGATGTGTCACACACATTGTCTTCATTTTTCCTACAAATGGTAGCAAGGGTTTGTCACAGATTTTTACCTTTATTGCCTCCTGAATACATTTTTATGGTGTATGTCTATTGACAATATTGTACAAAGTAGCCCTCTTTGTCCTGTGCTGACGTGGCAGCATTCAGAGATATCAACAGCAGATCACCATGGTCAAGAGACCACGTAACACCGGTGACGTCTTACCTGAGGCTCATTGCACCAGTCTATGGATTTTATACTGGATAGGCTAGAAGAAAGGGATACCATCCAGAGGGACTGGGACAGGCTTCAGGAGTGACACCACAGGAACCTCATGAAGTTTAACAAGGCCAAGTGCAAGGTGCTGCACCTGGGTCAAGGCAACCCCCGGTATCAACACAGGCTGTGGATGAACAGATTGAGAGCAGCCCTGCTGAGAAGGACTTTGGGGTGCTGGTGGGTGGGAGGCTGGACATGACCCAGGAAATAGACTTTTACAAGTGTTGTTTTTATTTTCATCAAAGCATTTTTACCTTTTCAGTTACTAGTAGTGTAGATTTCTTTCATTCTTTCACTCTTTCACTGAATTTTATCTTCAAGGTGCCCTAATCTGGAGTTTGTGGCTTCTCCATTTTAATTTAGAGCTACTTTCTTACAGGAAAATTTGGTAATAAGGAATCATCTTATTCACTCTATTCTCTCCAAAGTTCATAGGGCTTTGTTATATGTTTATATGTATAAGCTACCACATAAGAAATTCCAAACTCTCAAAAAGGTCTGCACAAAAATGCAGGCAAATCTATATACACAGGAAGCCATCCCAGCTGTTGGATCATATTTCTAACTACTACCTAAGAGCTCTGTGGGAAAATTCACAAAAAGATACAACATAAAGCACCAAGTCCCATTCAAGTGAAATCCCTGAAATCCTTAGCACAAGATTCCCAAACTTGTCATATTCAGAGTCTGTGAGAGGGAAACCTGAGAGAAGGAATGACCTGCGGCCAATAAGGCAGTGCACAAGTGAGGAAAAGGGGTTAGGCACAGAAGGAGAGACAGAGGAGAGACTGGCATGAAACTCTAGAGTGAAGCATGTTGGAGAGTGTAAAACCAGTGCCAAACGTAAGTGGGATCTTTGGAAGAATTCTTTTCTGCTGTTTCCTGTTCAGTAAGAGAATTTTTAATGATTTTTTCCTCTGAGCATTTCCAGTCTAAATGTTACTACTTTCTAACAAATGCAGCCATAATTTTTATTATTATTTTTCTTTTTCTTATTGGAGAACTTTCACAGGACAAAACCAGTATGGTGTATTTCACCAGTTTTTTTACAGAAACTTTATTGTTGAACAAAAAAATATGTTCTTATTAAATATTTATAAATAGATTTTATTTCCTGCCTACAAACATTTCATGGAGTTACTCTTACACCATTCATCCATCTTGGGTTCATGCCTGATGTAGAAATAAATAATACATGTGTTGGATTTTATATGTTGGAGCCTTCCGTTGCCTGAGGGCTGGATTTCCTGCTATTGTTTGCCACAGGTGACTGTGTACACTCAATTATCATGCTGAGGACCAGTGTTGTCTGAGGTGCTTTTTGGCCCAGTACCTACAGAGCCAGACTCCAGAGCACATCCTTTTGTTTGGATTAATAGTGGAAAAATAGAAAATACTATTTTCTTTTCCTGGAAAGGATTTTCTTCCTTCACACTGAAATCAATGTTAGCTTTTCAATGTGATTAAGAGGTAATTCCTTAAGTGTCTTGAGAGACAGATTATCATGCTGACTGAAGTGGAAAAGAAAAGCAGTGAGTGTTCAAACAACAAACAAGTCAGTGCAAGGTGCTGTGGTTATGGGTTCTCTACAAAACGACATACAAAATAATTTTCCCTTCTGCATCTTGACACACCGTGCTTTTCACCTGTCTGCCACAGCTACCATTCACTTGTGGTGATCAAATTGTCATGTTCTAGTTTCCACCACTAGGAATATGACTCAACTGTCCTCAGTTAGTGGTTGCAAAAATGGCATGGTAAAAAGCAGTTTGCCTTGCAGTGGATACAAAAAGCCAGATCAGATCTGCTCAAGAAGATGACAGAACAGCAAATGTTGTGCTGATGGTTGGGGAGAGGACATGTTGTCTGCCAAATCTAGTCTGCTTTTTTTCAAAATGAGCATCACTTCCCAGATGCTGTGATTAGCAGCTACCAGTGGTTGCTTGTTATATTTTTGGATATTCACCCACTTATATGTTCTAGTTTGGCTGTGCCAGCAAGGGAGTGGACCCCACTGTTGGACAAACCCCAACGGAAATAAGTTCTGAAAAGATGAAAGGAAAAGGTTTTGCAAGAACAAGTGTGCAGCCTGACCTTTGTGAATATTCTCCAGCCCATGGAAATTGATTATACTTACTTCAGAATATCTCTCAGTTACAACCAGTGATGCCAAAATGAGCAACTTTGTCTCCATTACTGTTTAGCTGCTTCACAGCAGTAAATGCCTTCTTAGAGACATGTATGATGCTCCAGTTCCTTGTACCTTAAATTCCTTGGAACAGAAACTGTTCTCTCTGTCAGTACAGTTTAGCACAAAGGGTGCTAGTCCTAGTTTCATCTTATTGTTGCACTTGGATTACAAATGTCGTTCACATTTAGCCAGAGGATCTGATAGCAAGTTGTTCTGCTTTCATATTGCTAGCAACAAGATAACTCCATCAGATAATGCATCCTTTTCAGGAATGTTTGTGTAAATTATCATCCTGTACTTTTTGTCTTATTAGTGTCGAGGCTAGTCACATCCAAGAGAGAAAATAGGAATATATGTAGAGAAAAAAAATCACATATTTTGATGGAAAAGAGCATCTTTTCTATAGAAATTGTAGATTAATTTCCCAAAAGGATGAAGAACTGTTTTACAGTCTGTGGATCAAAACCACAAGAAAAAGAAAACGCAGTGTTATTTTCAATTAACATTGTAGGCTATAAGAATTAACAAGATATGTTGTTGAGTCTCTTTACTTTTCCACAACCTCTTATTAAGCTCACTTTTTTGAGAGTTCTTAGGGTTTTTGTAAGACCAAAGACCAGGCAGATGTCATAGAAAAGCCTTAGAAGGAAAGACTAAAGATGTGTAGTGATACAGTCTTGCTAAGCCCCATCAATCATTGCACAGGAGTCAGTCACACTAACTACTGCATTTTAAACTCATGGATTTCTTAGGCTAAGTGAGGAAAACTAATGGATTGCTTGGGTTAACTGAGGAAAACTAATGGATTGCTTGGGTTAACTAAGGAAAGCAGATTTATGTTCTCTTTCTACCACACATTTAGACTAAAGAAGATACTTCAGGTTTCCTGTCTTTTGGCCATGTCCTCTCTCTCTCACAGTTTGGGAGACTGGTTTTGTAACCAGTAGGAGTATATCAACTCTGTGTGTGTGTTTGTTTGTGTGTTATGAGAAGGATGTGTGAGGAAAGCCATGTGAATTGCAAAGGGTAGTGTCATCGTTTACAAGTTATTTCCTTTAATGAGTACTTCTATTCAAATCCAGATGGTGCTTGGAGAATTTTTTGCTATTGAAAAAAGACTGCCCTTCCTCTTGGCTGTGGTACATCCTTGCACCACACCTGGGAGTGACGCTGGTCACATTTCCATTGCCTGGCTTTGGATCTGAATGTTCCACCATGTGATCACAATGTGGATGCTCAAAAGGACCCACTGAGGTGATGTTCCCCTTTTCTCTGGGACACAAACATCATGTTGTTGTTGAACTCTAACATTATTTCCATGTTTCACCCTTTCCCTGTCTGCTGAAAATTCTCTCCACAGACTTACCAAGAGAAGAGAAACTCACTGCAAAGACTGCTCTGGAGAGTCCTGAGTAATTTCCTGATGAAAGGTCTGAAACGAAACTTGAGAATCTTGTTTCTATTTTTTGTTACTACTTTGTGAGTAGAAAAACTGCAGTATTTTTAGAAACAAATGAGGAACAAATATTTAAAGTTAGTTTTGCTTCCAGTATTTTGAGTGTTTGTCAGATTCATGAGAGTCTCCTGGGAGCCCAAACTAGATTATGACAATACAACAGCATATTTCATTTAGCCAAGAAGGACTTTTTAGTTCTCCAGATTCCCACACATTTTCCTAACACTACAATTGAAAACAAAATTAAGCTACTTTTGAGTTAGGATGGGAAATTAGCTGGAAAGCAGCCACCAGTACTGCCCAACCTCTTAGCCCAAGAAGCAGGACAGGCTGTCAAATCCATTGAAAGAGCAGGAAGCGAGGCAGCAGCAAGCAAGAGAGCACAGGCATGCAGAGGCAAAAATCCAGCACCACTTTTAACCATGTATGCCTGTATATGATCAGGACCACACTTTCACAGCTGAGTGGAAGGAAACAGGTCATCTTCTCTTCTCGTCTCAGTAGATGATCTTCAGTCATGTTAACAGAATTGATCCTGTTTGGAGAACATGGATTGAATTACCCAGATGGATATTGTGGTGTGTCACTGGCACACAGTCAGAAATGTGTGAGGGTTTTCATTGCATCGCCAGCACACCACCACTCTCCAGCTGTATGATCCTTGGGGTTCTGACACCAAAGAGAGCTCAGCCACAGACTTGTCAAACAAAATAGTGGTGACAGCTACTAAACCTTCAGCTCAGTGAGCTATTACATCAGGTATCAGATGATAACATAAATCCTTTACCAGGCAGTGAAAAAAAGCATGTTTCTAAACTGTTATTCATCTCCAAAAGAAGATATTTAAAATAGGTCAGCTAAAGTATTTCCTAAAGGTGTTTCTTATTTTCCAAGGACTGTAGTAGGGATGTATTTCAAATGTTGATGTCCGTGGTGGGTTAGGGGAAGATGTCTACACTGCTTTGAGGAGATCAGAGGCCAGGATTCAAGAGGAGAGGAGTGTTAAATTCAACAATTCACTGAGGTCTAGATCAGGTAATATACATGTTAAAACTCATGGTGAAACCAAGGCTTGACTGAGGGATGGCAACATACAGAAAGACATGGCTGAGTCACAGGAAGCAGAACAGGGATATCTGTCTGGGTTTACTGCATTCAGTGACCCCACAAAGGTGAGGCTGATGCAGATCTCTGCCTCAGGTACAGTCAGCAGAAAGACTGAGTTTGGCTGGCCAAAAGGCGCATGTGGCCACATACATGCTACACGTACACCTATATGCATGGCCAGCACAGACTGAAACACTCAGCACTCAGACAAACATGGACAAATTCTTTTCTGTTTCCCTCCCTTCTGACCAGGATGCAGGGGCATAATGGGGCATTAAGTTAAATCAGTCATTTAAACAAGTATGGAAAATGTGGAGTTAGAAGAAGAGGCAGAGAACAGCTGGTGTGAACTCTGTGTCTGGTAAAAAGAGATGTGGGGACAGTGTATTGTGATCAGTGTGGGTTTCCAGGAGGAACAAGCTTGAGCTATAGGCAAAAAGGAAAAAAGATGTGCTTTAATCTCCTTGTGCTTATGGCCACTCATCTAAATGCTGTGTAGCGGATTTACTTTGTTTGGTGGTTTGAGTTTTCTTGTCAAAATACAGTCTAAGATGGTGTTTCCACCATAGCAGGATGCTGCAAGCTGCTGGGGGAAGCCTGCTGAATCCCTCTTCCTGTAGCCTTTCTGGATAGGAATGGATGTAGTCAGGCAGCAGAAACTGCACTTGCAGCCTGAGTGTAGGCACATCTCAGACCTTTTTCCATAAGAGGTGAAGTACTGCAGGTGCACAGGGCAGGATCTCACACGGAGAAAGCAAACTGGCTGTAACTGCTACCTGGAGAAGTGCACATGATCGGGGGTATCAATCCACTCAGCCCAGCCTCAACACTGCAGGGCTTTTTTCAGAGACTTGTTTTTGACTGGGCTCATTGCTATCTTCCATTCTGGGTACTTTTCAGGAATTATGTATTCTGCCAGTGGCTGGGAACAGTCCCTCATCAGTCTGTCTCGATGAACTCTGCCTCCAGAAGGTGCCTAGTAGATACCCAGCAGTGGCTGACAGCAGTAAAGGTAACTGGATTTTTCTGAGCAGTAAGAAATAACCTTGGCAATTTCCCTTATCACTTTAACTACTTTTTAAGATATTTATTCTGAGAGCACAGCCTTACATCAAAAATATAAATTATATTGATGCCTCTGTGTTGACAACCAAGAATTGTCAGGGGGGTTTCCAAGCTGGTTTTAGATGGAAGAGCTGTTGTTGATGTGAAGCTTGAGAATATCTTTAGTCCAATATATGTCTTCTACCTCAAAGTGCTCACAGGTACCATACAAGCAGCTTCTGAGAATTCAAAGCTTATGGACTTCAGGGAAGAACTCTGTTTGGAGTACAGTTAAAATTAAGTCCAAAAGTACATTCTTAAATTGTTTTCACAGGCCCCTATGAATAATCTGAAACATGTATCAAAGCAATTAATATATTGCATATAGCAATTCTTCCTGATCCTAGAAAAAACATTGGGAAGATGACACTTCAGAGATCACAGAATATTCTGAACTGGAAAGGACCCACAATGATCACCAAGTCCATCTCTTGAGTGAATCGCCAATACAGGGATCGAATCCACAACCTTGGTCTTATTAGCATCACACTCTGACCAACTGAGTTAATCCCTACCTGATCCATAACTGTGTCAGGGTGACAAGCATAGTTTTTTCAGGAGATACAGTGTCTTCTACTTTGCAAGTACTTCATTAACTCTAAAACAATGAGAGATTTAAGATTTTTTTAGGTAATTTCAGATTTTTTCTCTCTCTGTGCTCTTTTTCTTTCTTTCCTCTCAAACTAAAATCCAGCTGCTTATATACCTTGGAGAAAGGAGTAACTTGTGCCAACATGTTTCAGGTACAAGCAACTTCATTCTCTGATTTTTTATGCCAAACCAGTTAGAAAATGTAAGTAGTCAAAGAAAATCAGAAGTGTTGTTTGTGCTTTGAGTATTCTACTCTTTTGCTGTAGTTCTTGTTCAAATTGCCTTTTCTTCATGTACTGAGCTGTTGCCCTGTGAGAACATGTACTTGTGAAGCCGAGAAGTGCACTGAATGATGACTCTCACAGCAGGTACTGCAGAGGTGAGTTAGCCTCTGCTGCACTGAGTTCATGAGAGTTTCAGAGGTGGAGAACCGGACCTTGGTCCTGTGTCCCTGGATGTGACCAAACCGTGTGTATGAATAGGTAGTTCTATGTGTGTGTAGATCTACATTTATTGCACATCTTACCTGTCTAAGGAATTTGATGTGTCAATACAAGTCTTCTATGCCCTTGACCAGTCTCACTTCCCTGATTGCCTTCTCCCTAGTAATTTCACATTTCCATTTAA
This sequence comes from Callaeas wilsoni, assembly GCA_013398955.1. Classification (NCBI taxonomy): domain Eukaryota; kingdom Metazoa; phylum Chordata; class Aves; order Passeriformes; family Callaeidae; genus Callaeas; species Callaeas wilsoni. Next base: position 17,595 of record VWPU01010821.1, read on the forward strand.
AGAATGTTTTTTGGGCCTCATTGCTTTTCTCTGAATTGTCTCCATTGAGCCATTCATTTTGCATGGCATTGCCCAGAACTGAGAATGCATCCCAGAAGCTTTAGCAGTGACAAGCAGAGCACGTGGATGGTTGCAGCTTGCTGGCTATCCTTCTGGACTGTGCATCCCTATAGGATGTTTGCCTTTTTATGGTAAGGCCACATTCATCACTCGCTTTCAGTCTGTGATCTGCTGTGAAGCCACAGTGTTTGCTCTAGTTCTTGCTTGCTCTCCATCTGGTATTTGTGCTTTTGCTTATATTGCCTAGTGTATTTTTTCCCTCTTAAATGTCCCTTTGGCTTTTCAAACTATTATCTGGGTTTGTTGAGATCATTTGAGTTTGAACCCTGCCCTCTGGTATGCTTGCGTTTTCTCTCATTTCTGTACACTCCACAAATAATAACATGGTTATTACTGAGGAGACTGAACAGGACTGGACCAGCACAAATCCATGAGATATGTTCTTCCACTTTGAACCATTGGCTGGTGAAGTATGGTTTTTGCATCAGTTTGTACCCTCTCTGTAGCAGCAGCTTTATCTGGTCTGATTTAAAGCATGTTTATGGACATAGAGTCATAGAATGGTTTGGTTTTGAAGATCATCCAGTTCCAGTTCCCCTGCCAGGGGCATGGACACCTGCCACTAGACCAGGTTAGCCAAAGCCCCATCCAACATGGCCTTGAACATTTCCAGGGATGGGGTACCCACAACTTCTCTGGGCAACTTGTTCCAGTGCCTCACCACCCTCACAGTAAAGAATTTCTTCCTTATGTTAAATCTAAACCTGTCCTCTTTTATTTTAAAGCCACTTCCCCTTGTCCTGTCACTACATGCCCCTGCAAAAAGTCCCTCTCCAATTTCTTTGTAGGCCTCTGATGTCTTTGGTCATATTGTTAAGACCTTTCAGAAGTCAGCAGAGGTAACTTACTACTGTTCTTCTTCCATCCACAAGACTTGTCACCCTGTGAGAGGAAAATGAGATTGGTTTGAAATGCCTTATCCAAATAGGCCCCCATGCTTTAAAAAAATCTTCTTTGACACTGCTTTTCAAAAGTCATTAACTTAGACCATAGTGATTGCCTCTGTATTGCACAATATGCACTCTGCCCAACTGGAGACAGAGCCAGGATAAACTGTTATGATGCTTCTTGATTACACCAAAATCCCCAGAAAAAGGAAGCACCAGGGAGAGTCTTAATCTTGGTTCCTGTGCTCCTGGCCAGAGGGCTCAGTTCCGATCTGGAAAGCACAGACATCTATGCACCTAGCATTTCATAATCTGACTGCTCTATCTCTTGTTAAATTAAATGAAAACATTTGTGTTGACTGAGTAATTAGGGGCCTTGAATGTTATGTCCTACAGTGTCAAATTGCTTTGTAGTGTTTTCTTTTCCCACTGTTCATATGGAGAGGAGGTTTGTGAAGGAATTACAGTGCGTTTACCTGTACAGATCTGTAGGAGTCAATAGGCTATAAAACTCTAAACGCAATATGGTACAAGATACAAGAAGGTGACACAGCACCATAGTAAGCTGTGAACCTCTGCTAGGAGATTATACAAGAAGACTGAGAGCCTCACCTTCACTGTCTTGCAGAATTTTCAAATGTGCAGGACTTCCAAGTAAAACTTATATATATATTTTAGATTTCAGTGTGGGAAATTCGTACTAGAATCTGAGATAAATGAGGCTGTTGTTGGCATGTATAAGTACTGTACAGTAGCTAGACACATTACATATCTCCCCTTTCCCGTAATTATGTCTACAGATTTCCAAAGCAACCCTAAGTTCTGTCAAACTTGCAGCAGGCATGTCCCACAGCTCCACTGTAAGTGTCTCCTGATGCAGCTTTAGCTGTGACACCATGTCTATGAGCTTGAAAGACAAGATGAATCCTTGCAGTGTTTTTGACCCCATTGCTGACACAGGTGCCTCTTGTAGGAAGACTTATCCACAAGAGAGTGTAACAGGGAGCGTGTTTACTTTGAATTAAATAGAAAACCCTTTCTTCCTCCCTCATCTTCTCACAAATAGTATGATTGATACTGGTGATCACATTATAGCAAATATAAAAAAGATTTAAAACTATTTTTATTAATTCTCCACTGAGAAACTGGAAACAAATCCAGCTGTAATGCATTCACCCCACTCTTCCTAATCCCTGAATGATTGCGTTTCTTCTAATTTTAGTTTTAAAATCTTTCATAACATCTGAGGAAAGTATATTTAAATATTGATTTGCTTCTCAAAAGGTAAAAAAGCACACATTCCTTTGAAAATACTGTATGAATGCTGTCTAACACAGCTTTCCCTCTCTGTAGTGTCTCAGGCACTGTATTATTCCCAATGTTGTTGTGCCCTTTAGTCCAAATAACATTTTCTTGTGTTTCTCTCATCTGCAGCAGATGGCCAATGGCCAACCACAACGCTTTTCATTGAAATGGTGAGGATATGCTCTAATTGCCTCCCTAACAAAGACCTTGATTACATCTAAATTCCAGGATTTCTGCAGGCAATTTTTTCATGGTATCAGCCTATTTGTTTCTGACTGATTATCCCTTCAGCACTAACCTTTCACTCCCTTGTATCCCAGAAAGCAACAGAACTTCTTTAATCCAAAATGAAAATTAGGCAAGGTAGCAATGTCTTAAAAGGCACAGTTGAGCAATTTATAAACAGCACAGTGTTTATCAGCATAACAAGTTTCTTCTTGGAAAAAATGTGGTGAGTGGTGAGAACTTCTTAAGAAGCACAATTGCTTTAATAACACAGCCCAATCCCCCTCCCCAAATCTTTGCCATTTTTAGAACTGCCTAGCCTGTCCAGTCAAACTGTCCCAGCAGGTGACAAAGTTTCTGTGTAAAACAACAGCAAATCTGTGCATTGGGCACCTGGATATGTGTGAATTCACTTTACAGGAATACAGTTGCTCCCAAAATGAACTTCGAGGAAATGGACAAGGGAAGTTCAAAGCTGTAGGAGAGCCTATATTCTCTGCTCCACCCCATGTGGAAAAGACTGGGGTGCAGGGTCCAGTGTCCAATATTCTGGGTTTAGCTGTACATCACCAGGAGATGTTTTCTGTCACAAACGGCCAAATTTTGCTCGGTCCAAGGAAATGGCTTTGGTACACGGAGTCCAGATGCAGCTTTTATTTGATTTCAATGCTCCCCATGGGACCACCGGGGCTGAGAGGGACTCTTGCCATGACAGCTTGCTTCTCCTTTCCCAGCAGATGTCAGAGAGGGCAGAGGCAGGGAATGCTGCCAGACCTGCAGCAACTGGAGGATGAATACCCCATGCAGGCAATTTCCACTGTCTCGGGAGATGCAGGCAAAACAGAGGTGTGACAGAGCCTTACGAAACTTACAGAAAGAGTGACCCATGGGAGAGGAGTCTGAGTGTGGTACTCTGAACTCAGCCAGGATTTCATTGCCTGAGGTGGGTACCAGATCAAGCTGATTGCTTTAAATAGTGCTATTTATACACCAGCATCAGACTGCCAATATTTCTAGGCTAAATCCATACACAAGCTAGGAAAATAGCAAATGGACTTGTTTGTCAATGTGAAAGTACAGTTCAAGACACAGTCATTGTACCTCAGCCTAGATGTTCATTTCAGAAGTATCTGGCCTGTATAAAAAGTTTGAGAAAGAAGAAAAACTAATTTACAGTAAGACATGAAGAAGACCTTGAGGCTAAAACAATCATATTCCCCCTAAATTCTCCCAGAGACCCGAGACCCAAGGACTGCTTTACAGACAGCAGTACCCCAAAGTGCTCCATTTCTATACTGATTTGTACCACCTGCCCCATTGTTTTTGCCTTCAACACTATCAGTGCTGCTGCACTTTTCCTGTTTTGGAAAGTCTCCAGCTCGCATGACATTTTAAAGTGACCTTTGTATAGAGTGAAAGTGCCAAATGCTAGGCTCCTAAACAGCATATCTGTATTTAGTTAGGAACTTAAAACCCTAAAGCATTTTTCCAAATCTCTGGAAAAATAAATGCAACTAAAAGTTTCTTAAGAAGAGGAAGAGAGAGACAGGTTATGTCACAGAAATGGAGGCAACAGTAAATAAATAAATGAAGACTAGGTGAGCAGTCCTTTGTTTTTATTCTGTTACTGTTTCCAGATCTGGAAAAACTATAGTTTGTACTGAAGCAAATGTTTACTTCCTTTGCCTAAGGAAATAAAAAGCTTAAAACTAATATTCTATTGAAGAGGAGATTTTGCATTTCAGCTTTAAGAAGAATTTACATGTTGCATCAGGAAAAGCTAAGGAAATACAGAGCTTGTTTGCAGCAGTATCTTCTTCCTTGCCTGTGGCTCAGGGGTGGAAGGTGAGCTCTGCTTAGAAGGCTCTGGACAAGTTCCAGCTTCCCAGAGCCAGGCTGGGGTGAGCGGCTCCAGCGGCCTCACTGGGACTGTGTTGTACCGCAAGGGAAGGGAGTGAAGAAACTGCAGAGCAAAAATCCAGATTCACAAGTCCATTTCAGGCAGATTCTGAGCTGTAAGAAATGTCTCTTGGGTCTCTGTTAAGGGTCTAGGAGAATAATCTGGAGGGCCATGTATAATAAGAGTTCACACTGAATGACTGTTCTTATGGAAGCCTGGTGGAACATCTTCACTCGAAATACGTGATTACATTCTGTCTGCAAAAGATGATACAAGAGGCATCATTCTGCCTCCATTCCTTGTTACAATCACTGAGGACTTGGAGTCACAGAAACTCTGACACTCATAGAGGTGAGTTTTAATGGTAAGGTTAAAGTTGGGGCATTTGTCCCTCCATCTAGGTTAGAGACCAGGATAAATTTTTCCTAAAAACTGCTGTCTATAAATCTCGCAGCTTTCTCTCACTGCTCGTATTTCCTAGGATTTATCCTGTTTGCCTTCTGGCAGCTGCCTCCAGTTAGACTGCATCTATGTAAAAATGTATCCAAAGCTGGGCCCAGATTCTAGCTTTTCTGGTGGTGAGTAGAGAAGAAAGGTGACTTTTATGTCTTTCATTTGCATAGGATATCCATCTTTTCACTCTCTGCTCGGCTAAACCAGTTTAGATTCTGATGTTCAGGATCTATCTTAACCTTGAGAATTTGTGTTCTTGCCTGTAGAACCAGTAAAAAGTTCATATCAGCTCTGCTGTTCCTAATGAGCCAAAATAAACACGTGAGCCTCTCACAGTTGCTTTAACCCCACAGAGGAGGCAGGAGTTCCGTGTGATGGCGTGGAGGCAATGACACAGGATGAAATAATGTGGTTAGTGTGAATGTGGCAGTGATACTGAACACTGGCCAACGGAGGCAAATATTAATAAACGGCAACAGTGCTATTTGGTTAAATAGATTTCCAAAAGTTAGGTTTGCTTTTTCTGTTTCTTTCCTTAGATAAAAGGAGAGTAAGTGCAGTGGAAGGAATGAACACTTTAGCTGCTCAGTTAGGCTTGACAGCAAACTCTACCCAATGCAACTCCTCTGTGTGCTTAATATTAAGCATACACTTAAATACCGTGCTGGAAGTAGGCTTGATTGCTGAGCACTTTTAAAATGAATCCCTCTAGCCTTAAGATTTCCAGAGTTCATTCACACCTGCTCCACACTTTGTTTCATGGGTTTATCTGCTCTTTTGGCAGACAAATATGGAATATATTCCAATTTTTTTTTCTCTCCGGTATCTGTTTTCTTCCAAATAAATGCCAGTATATAAATCCTGGTACTAAAAGAAGTTTAAACTTTTTTGGGAGGAGTATGAAACATAGTATGATATGCTAAGACTATAAGGATACAATGTTGTATCATACTGAAAGTCAAAAATTCGAGTGGTAAAGATAATTTTCCCTATAGGAGCTATTCAGCAATAAAATCTTCTGCAGGAAAAGAATATTGAGTCCAGGAGATTATATTTTTCACACATATCAAAGAAACAGTGTTAACCCTGTCTTAGATATGGATTACTTGTGTTTCACCATTTTACTCAGACAGTCTGGCCTTTTGTACAGACACTATCAACAGAAAAGATAGCACCAGTCAAGAAAGTAAATGTAAGTCATTCATGTGGAGCCAAACACACTATTTTCTGTGTTGAGAAGCTTTTATTGGATCACCACAATATTTCGGATTAGTTACACTATGGCTCTGAAATATCAAATTATGGTGTAGTAGTTTTCCCAATAAAAGGAAATAAAATAAAGAAGTACAGTGCCTGAGGCTTTGGTCACTGGACTAAGCTGAGCTTTTAGAGCTAGTTCTGGTCCGGTGCAGAGAGGGAACTTCTTCACACTCTTTCATAAACTCTAGTGCAGACAACCCCTTTCATGGCACATTCCTAAGGCATAAAGGAAAATATTAATATAAACCTTTCGATGACAGCAGTTGTATCTGCTGCAGTAACCTCTGAAGTCAATGAAAATGCAGATGTCATGTTTTATATCTCTACATGTTTACAGAAGTTTTAGAGCAAATAGCAAAGCTAATTTTATATTGCATATAGAGTTATTTCTATTTTAACAGCTTTAAACTTCATTAAGTGGCATTTAATGACAAAGAGATTGCAAAATTAAGCTCAGCTTCCACAAACAAATTTACTTTCCTTGGTATTATTGCTGGCTTGTCAGAAATATTAGCCCCACCTAGTTTTTATATCGTGGCCCACCAACACTTTCAAATTTTCAAAGTAGTGGAGATTTTTGTGTAGAAGCAGAAGTAGCCTGGGTATTTCAAAGGTCAGGCTTCTGGCCTAAAAAACTTGGCTCTTCTGAGTTGCAAAATATTTCTCTTGACCCTCTCACCCCAGTGGCCTTCAGTGGTTGCTGATGACTCACAGCCACAGGATGCATGCAACAAAGGCGACAGGATGTTAAAAAAATACTTCCTTGGTCTGCAGAAGATGAGGGGTCCTCCACTACCCTGTATGAGGCAAGGGGCAGACAGCAGGACGCTGACAGAAGAGGGACCTTACCTCTCTGCTTTATGAAGAAGGTTTAATAATTAGAAAAAACTTACACAGAAATGCAGCCATGAGGAGATGCAAAAGCAAATCAACCTTCCTACCTAAAGGGAGGCTGGAGATGGAGATGGGCTTTTTACAGGGATGTGTAGTGACAGGACAAGGGAGCATGGCTTTAAACTGAGAGAGGGGAGGTTTGGATTAGACATTAGGAAGCAATTCTTTGCTGTGAGGGTAGTGAGGCACTGGAACAGATTGCCCAGAGAAGTTGTGGATGTCTCATCCCTGGAAGTGTTCAAGGCCAAACTGGATGGGGCTTTGGGTAACCTGGACTAGTGGAAGGTGTCCTTGTTTGTGACAGTGGGTTGGAACTAGATCTCTAAGGTTCCTTTCAACCCAAACCATTCATGATGATATGTTATACGTATGAGAACGTATAACAAAACACAGTCAGAACAAGCTAACATGTAAAAGTGTAATGCTGCTGACTTCAAACAAGTTGCCAAAATTAGTTTGACTCCAGTCTTTAAAAACTTTAATGAACAAAGTGAAATCTTAATTTTAATAGTGACCCTTACAACTAGGGTCCCTAAAATATGCTATCTCCCTGGCTTGGCCAAGATAGGGAAAAGGAAAGAGTTTTTCAGGGACAGCACTACCCTGCTTGTAAACTTTTTTTTCATTTCACAGGTTTCTGTTATTTTTAAACCATATTCCTTTTAAGAAGAATAGTATTGAGAGCAGTAAGTCTGCTGTCAATTTATGGCAGCTCTGCCAATATAGTAACTTTAAAGACAAGTTGCTCTATGGAACAACATTTATTTCCTTCCAGCTTTTTTTCTAAGCTTGTTCCTTTTTTCTCCCCTTTAATTTGTCTCATAATTCAAAGAGTAAGCCAAAATTGATAGTCTGTTTAGACAGAAATGTACTGAAGGCTGTATCCTTCTGACCTTCAGCAGCGTAAAAGGAACGTGAACTTACCACCACCATCTTCCCATCAACAAGTCTTCTCTTTATTGTGGTCTCTTTGCCATTCCACTTCTGCACTTGCACCAATGACCCTTTCTCCAAGGTTACAACACTCTGCAAAGTCCAAGAGAAGAGGTTCAAACTGCAGGCTGGCCTTTTCAGATTAGAGTAGCAATTCACTTTACGTTCCACAAGATATGCACTCTGGGAAAATGACATGCTCGGTAACATTATATTCAGCACTTTACTGTTTCTTCTTTCAGTGCTTTATTTGAACAGTTTGGAAAACTCAAGGTGCACTAAGGGAGTAGGTAAAATTTCCCCTGCTGTTCTTCTAGGAGATGTTCAGACCACTCAGAGATCATCGGCCCCCTTACCTTGACTTTGCGGTCATCTGCTGTTGTTTCATCAAACTGCTGGCCCAGTTTGAAAGAGATGGTTGTATTTTTGAAGGTGCTTTCAGTTCTGATGGTCACTATATCCCCTTTCATACTGATGATCACATCAGGCCTTGCCAGGCCACCTAGTTTCCGGGTAGCTAAGCCCACTCCTAGAAATCAGAAACAAAACAGTAATTACATTCTGGAAGAAAGAAACTCAATATCTTCTCATGATTCTTCAGTGGAAGAATAAGGAAGAGTTTCTTCTTGAATACTTCAATGCCTCATTTAGATGAAACTCTAATTCTTTAGATGAGACACTACTGAGACAGAGGTAGGAATGGGAACCTCAGCATTCAGGGGCTGAGGCAGCCCCAGCTGATAGAGTGCACCTTCAGCAAGAAGTAAAGATATACACAATTATAGAGCTGTGCACATTTAGCTAAGAAGAAACGTGGTTGGTTACAAATCTGCATTAATTTTGTAGAAATAGAATAGGTAGAAAAAATCAGAGGAAGAGTCTGGTTCTCATAAAAATTCGTAAAAATCCTTTTGAAAAAATCCTTGACAAATCTGAGAATTTGTACCTTTGTTAATAGCTGCAAGGAAGAAACTGGACACCCAATTGCCAATATGCTGGTGCTTGTTCATTAAAATATAACGAAGACCGAGTGATTCCCAAGTTGCTATTAACATCCCTTAAGGATCCTTGCATCTAAACCTTGGTGAAAAGTACAAGTATGAAATATAAAAAATGTAGAGGTGTAAGGGCTGAGATCTGTGAAGAGCTTCCAGGAAAATCCCATACCAAAAGCCTTTTGTATTTCCTAGTCCTTTCTAGCTCAGTTCATTGTCTACAGGCTGTGAGGCTTGGGGCAAGTAGGAATGAAGCCACTGGCGATGTATTGCTGCTTTATAAAAGCAGAAAGGGGATAGCTGCAGTTAGTGCCTTTGTTAATGCTATGCCATGCTCAGATGAAAAGATCTGCAAAAAAGCGTATAAAGTTATCTGCAAAGTATAGCACTATTTGCAGTAATTATTCCATACTAAGCAATTCCATTCAGATATTCAGAAAAATATCTGCATCTGGACTTTCCTCCCACATTCACCCTGGCTAATTAATTAACTGCAATTCTTTTGTTATTTAGTCTAACATTTCAAATAAAGGGAATCAGTGAATAATTTATATAGCAAAAGCAATGCAGTAGCTGACTGTCTGTGCACTTGGCATATAGGAATGAAGCCAGTATTAAAATGAAAAACAATGCTTAATTTGTTACATTCCTGGCATTCTTCAGTAACAGATAGATTCATTCATAGTATTTAGATGTCTGAAACTACAGTGTCATGAGACATCGGCTCCATTATATATTGTAAATTATCATAAGTCACAAGTTTAATAGTGCAGTCAAGAGGAACATAAAAAAACCTGTATCTCCACAGATTACTCTCATGACAGAAAAACAAATTAGATCAGTTCATATCAGTTAGATGGAAGTAAATTTATAGTAGTAACTCATCACCTACCTTTTCCAATTTAGATGCTAAAGAAAAGAAATTAAACTATGTTAGAAGTGTAATTAAGTGCTTTTTTGGCCAGAAAGAAGGCACCATCCATGAGCAGAACCTTCCCAAATGAAACTTACTAGCAACAAAAAAAAACCCAAACAAACTCAGAACATTTCTCACCCAATTCTTTCATATAGTCATCAAAATTTTCACTGGAGATGAGTTTCCAGGTTCCCACAAATCGGTTACACATCGTACAGGCTTTGTGTGGCGCTGGTCCTGCAGAGAGAGGCAGTGGCCACAACAGCTCTTGGTGGCAGTCAGAGAGATTGTGTGCCCGGTTCAGATTCAGTGGTCTCCCTTTAAAGAGGTCCGGTCCCTGTGGCAGTCGGGATGGGCCAATAGGGGAGGCAGCACCAGGGCGAGACAATGTGCACCTTGTCCAAGGCAGCCGTGCCAGTACCAAGGCTCGGGGTGGCGCCTGCCTTGGCTTCCTCCACTGAATGCACCAGGACACGAGGGGCGCGTGGCGATGGGGACGGGACGTTACTGCTGCACCCGCAGAGCGGTCAGGGCACACTGCAGTGGGGTGTCAGCAGCACACAGACAAGCAGAGGAGCACTGCCTCCCTATGAAACCCAGCTCCCACTGTTCTCCCAATGCCATTCTGCTGCTATCACCGTATAGAATAGAGATCTGTAACAACCATCTCATCCAACTGCCTGACCAATCCAGGGCTGACCAAAAATTACAGCATTGTTGTTAAGCCCTTGTCCAAATGCCTCTTAAACACTGACAGGCTTGGGGATTTGACCACCTCTCTAGGAAGCCTGTTTCAGTGTATGACCACTCTCTCGCTAAGGAAGTGCTTCATAACGACAAATCTGAATGTCCCTTGACACAGCTTTGAACCATTCCCATACATCCTATCCCTGGATACCAGGGAGAAGAGATCAGCACCTTCCTCTCCATTTCCCCTCCTCAGGAAGCTGTAGAGTGTTATCACTATTGTCACCTCAGTGCTAGTCAGATAAATCAAAGCCATGTGGATTTCATGAAGGAACTGTGGAGAAGATGATGTACAAAGTGGTTTGTTGGTTTTTTTTTTTTACTTTCATGATCCTTCCTGGAAACGATCTGCATTTTTTTATCGTTTAAAGGCAGAACTGAGTTATACTGTTCTGTTTTCTCTCTTTGCATCAGAGAAATGATCTCAAGCTGTGGGTTCTTCCCTGCACGTGTCCCAGACAGGATCACAAAAAGAAGAGGCAGACAATATTCACTGGCTCCCTTTTACAACCAGGTATATTCACAGGATCAGTGCATCAGTGGAGACCAGCTCTTGTGCTTGACAGGTGGATGGCATGAAAAGAGGCTGAGTCATTGAAGTGCTTATTCTTAGGTCAAAGTCACTTGGCGAGAGGCAAGAAGCTTTGCTAACTTGAGAGGGGGGCGTATTCTGTTCTCTTTTTGTCTTTCTGTGCATGCATAGTTGGTCTGCCATAAGATAAAGGGAAGATTTAAGCCAGCACAATCACATAAGGCATTGCATTCAAATGTGTCCTGCTATAGTCAGATTTCCTCAGGTTTCCCTGCTTCCATGAAGAGATGCCATGACTGTTGTGGGTCCATGTCTTGCTTGTACTGGGGAGCCCTGAACTGGACCCAGCATTCCAGTTGTGGCCTGATCAGTGCTGAATAGAGAGGAGGGATAATCTCCTTCAACCTCCAAGACTTCTAATGCAGCCCAGGACGTCACTCACCCTTTGCTGCCGACACATGTTCGTGGCTCATATTCTGCTTGGTGTACACCAGGACGCCCAGAACATTTTCTGCCAAGCCAAAATTGAAAGATTGAAAAATTAGAGTTGTCAACATTCAAAACTGTTTTGTTTTTTTAAAAGTCCACATTTAGAACTATTGTCTTATGGTTAGTAAAAGACACAAAGAACAAATCCATAAACCACATGTGTATGTAACAGGTAGGAATCTAAAGCGCTGTAATTCAAGACACCTCAAACTATCTGAAACTATTTAGTGCAAGACTACATTAGAAGTAATTCTGTCCTTCCCCTTCCTAAACCATCTTCCTGGAGAAAATTATTGCTTGGTACATGTAAAGATTAGAGGCTCCTTTCCGACTTGGTTGAACAATAGTTACCTGTTTGCCTGTTTTGTATGATTCTAATTTCCGGGTTATGACCACCTGTAAAGACTCTTCAGATCTACATTTTAAGGGCAGAGACACTGGGATTATAGGTTGTGGGACCAAATTTCTTGTGTTTAGAGTTGAAAGAATGAGATGGTGTGCCAAGGAGGATGAGGTCTGGGTCCTGACTTGAAGGCTGTCGTAAGGAAGAAGGAGAATACACTGGAAGAGGTAAATAATAGAGTCTGAGGAGCGGAATTATTGTAGTCTTTGGTTTATATGGTGGTTGTGGGAAATAAGAAGATCTTCAGTTACATATTTTGGTGGCATATGCAAAAGGTTTTTAAACCTCTCCTTCGTAACATCAGCAGGGGAAGTTGAACAGAACTTCCCTTGCTGCTCAGGTCTAATGACAGTTCAGTGCAGAGAGCAAAAGTCTGGAGTGACTGAAAATAAAAATAAGGCAAAGAACTCTTTCTCCCCCACAGCAGGAAGCAGATGCTGTATCTGTAATATGTAAGTAAATGTCAGCCTTTGAAGGTATTTTCCACACAAAACTCTTCTAAAGCAGAGATGCATAATATCACATTTTGTATAAAGAATAGTTAGCTCTTTTATCCCATCTATGGAAATGAGAAAACTACTCCTAAATGAAACTATCCATTATTTCTCAAGAAATAATATGAAAACATTCTACCGTTGCTCCTCAGGCAGTCTTTGTTCTTTTATTTAATTGTCTTATCCACATAAAGGCACTTTAACAAGACAAGGCTGGTGCCTTTGGGAAATAAAAGATGATTGGGATGTTGTAAAATCAGGCCCAAAGAAATTCAAGAAGAGCAAATTAGTCAGAATAGAACAGCTACACTGCAGTACCAGTAACCTTAAGAACAAAAGTAACAGAGAATTATTTATTCAGACAAAACCCCAGTCTTAAGCTGTCTCAAACAATGTTGACATTGCCACTATCTATCTCTTTGTCACTAAGGAAAATCACTACTTTCATTTAAAGGACTTACAGTTTAGAAAGAACAAGAGCAGGGAATTATATCTCAGTAGAAATAATTGTGGAAACCAATCTTTTCTTCAAGTTTAAAGGGGAAAAAGGTGTCAAGGATTGTGATAAGAGATAGCCTTGATTCCCTTTTTTTGCTTATGGTTGACATAAAACAGGATTTGAAATCATTGAACTTGGAGACTGTGAAGCAGCATAAGAGATAAAGGTAAAACTTGATAGAAATAGAGAACTAAAAATTCAGAGACTATTTAGAAATAAAGATACTATTTAAAAAATACAGAAAGTAAATTTATGTGAATTTCTTTAAAGGAGTTATGATCTGGGCAAATTTAGGGCCAGAAAAAGTCTAAATAGATTCCCAGGAGAGCAATGAAGTAAACAGAAACAGAAGAGGTCAAAGAGGGACTTGCTGTAAGGACACCAAGGATGTTTTAGCATTGATTCTAGGAAGCTGAAGAATCAACCCTGGACATGGGGCCAGCAGCCTCCCTTTTCCCAACAGCTACTTTGGAGGGTGCAAATAGCTTCTTGTCCCCTTAGCTGGAGCATCCTACAAGACCAGACTGGGACAGCTGGGCTGAGAGAACGAGTCCAGACTGCACCACACACACACAGGGCTTGACTGGCCAGGACACAAAAATCCTTCAAGTTCTTCCCAGTGGAAATATATAGTTAAAAGAAAAAGAGAAAGACAACTGATAGGTCAATGCTCAGAATAAGCCTTCCCTCATCTTTCTCCTGAGCTGCTAAAAATCTCTGGGTGTGAGTCGCCTTTCCCTCTTTTCATCCAAGAAACCTGTAAAGGAGTAGTGAGTGAACATGGTGAGGGGCAGAGATCTCCTCCTCTCAGCATTCAAGGTGCCTGCTGCAATAAGAGTGCTGCCCACGGGTTTGTGGAGGTTTAGTGAGATCTTTCTTTGGCAGAAATTAATGCTCTGGGGTGGTTACTGATTTTTGGAGAATAGTTCAGCATGACAGAAGAGTGAGACCTGTACTGCTCTGAAAGTAAGGACAAGACACTACGGGACTTTAGCCCTTAGAAATGTGTGCTCTCACCTCCATGCAGGTCTGAGAGCACACACCTTTTCTTGACAGAGAGGAATCACCTCAGTTTATTCAAGCAGTCACTAGACTGCTGCCTTTTTTAGACAATAAATTTTGTCCTTTTTCAGAGAATAAGTTCCAAACACATTTATATTCTAAGAAAAGCATCACTAATACTTCCTTATGGTGCTGTCCCTGTTCAAGTTTATAGACAGAATGCCACCTTATTGAAATTTCCAAAAATTGAAGTTTTAAGTGTCTTGATTAATTCACAAAGTTCAAAGTCATTCACCAGGTACCAAAATAAATGGTGATGCTTTTAGAAGAGATTACCCTTTTCCGAAATATTTGGCTGTGAACATTACAACTGTAACTGCTGGCTGCATTAAGAATTTAAGTTTTCTGGAAAATAAAATCTGCTATATGAATATCGGAGTATTGGAAATTTTACCTCTGACAGAGTATTTCCGAATCTGTGGATGATAGAATATATTTAACTATGGGCTGATATTTAATGTCTATATGTAGTTTATTTGAGTGTTTCTACTTCTTACAACCATCACTCTCATGTTAGAGTTTCTACCACTAAACCGTAGTTGTATCCTAACTCTCATAAATAATTTTGGTTTTGTTAAGTGTTAAGTAGATTTAGTGCTGTATATATGGGGTACTCTGAAGCATTCTTCCTTCCCATATGCAATGGCTGTTCTCTAAATTGGTGAGATTTCACTAGCAAGAAAGCCAAGGTTAGAACATAGATGTTTGTTCACGGCTTTTTCAACATTTTCTGCAGAATTTACTGATAGTCTTTGGAATTGCTTTTAAATGACTCCTCAGCTCATGTAGAATGTAAAAGTCCTTCCATTTCCCTCTCCGGTTGTATAAATAGTGCAAAAACTTGGGAACAATCTAAGTTATGCAGAGGAAAGTTCAAGCGTATGAGAAGTCTCTGCTGCTAGCAGTAGAGACTCAGCACCATCACCTCTGACAGATGACTTCAGGAATGTCAGGAATATGTGGAATTTGGTTCACAGATCTTAATCGCTCGAGATACGAGATACTAGATATGGTCATTTCCCCATTTAATGGTTAAGGCACACATTTTTATACTTATTGTCCAGGTTTTCACTAGAAAGCTCGATATTTTTTGTTCCTCAGTTTAAGCCCTCCCAGGTGTGGAAATCATGCAAAGTTTTGAAATAGGAGACGAGGCCTATGGACAGTAGAAGATGGCAGTTCAAAAATAAGCAGAGTTGAAAAACATGGTGTCCAAAGGGCTTTGCATCTGGAAAGGCTCATGTTCCCAAGACTGATCAAGCCTAATGAGCTAGAAGAAAATGCATGTAGGTAATAAAGGAGGTTGTATCACTAGCAAACTTGTACAGGCTTTTAGTAAACTTGAGTATTTTTTAAGCTGTGATTCTTAAATCAAGGCTTTTTGCCTATCTAGGACAAAATGAGATGAATTCAAGACAGGCACATTGACAAAATAATCACAGGTGAAAGCTACAACAGCTATAATTTCACACTTGAGGTGGAAAAGGACAAGATCAAGCTGCTTCAAATGATCCCTGGGTTCAAAATTGTCTGCATTTGTGCACAGAGGAGGTGCCTGGTACCCTGCTCATGTTTGGAAGCTGAAACTGGGCATCCACAGATCATCCTCCTCTCTGCCCCAGGAACAACCACCTCTGCTTGAAGGCGAGAAGAGCAGCCCCGTTATTGCCCTGGCTGTGCACAGAGTCCTCGCAGGGGGCAGCCCACGCCGGCACCCACCAGGTGATGTTTCTGTGTTCAGGTGCACATCCGCCACTGTCACACAAGTGCCACTCACCGGACTGACTCCGATGCTCTTTCCGCAGGGAGATGGGTCACACTGGCTGAGTGTGGTACTGGCTCTCACACAGTGCTTTCCTGCACAGCACCCCTTCCCACCCCCAAGCCCTTTTCTGACAAATTCCAGCATAAGAACACATTGTAGAAAGCAGAACATTTTATTGAATAGGCACAACAAATTAGACTAACTGCATGTAACTGCTTTGGGATAGGTCTGAAAAAAAAGTACAGTTCTCTTTAAAACAGATTTGTGGGGTTTTTCTCCTGTGGTTAAGTTGTTTTACTTCAGCTTTAGCATTAGTCCTTTGTGAAGGTGGCTTCTTCATGCTTTTTCATAAACTCTTTTGCAGGAAATGTTATTCATGGTGCATTCCTGGAAAGAAAAGATAATTCAATAAACTTTTAACTCTTACTAAATGTTTGTTAGTCAGAAGGTAGAGAATTATTTATCTATTGGAAACCAGTTTAAGAAAAATTTGCATTTCTCCTCCTCTAAAGGCAATTGCCAAAAGAGTGAAACTCGGTTTTGAGAGCTTCATCAACAGAAGACTGAAAAACAAGCACAGGAGTGAAAGAATTTTCAAGAACTGCTCCACTGACCCCCAGGAGATTACTAATATTTTCTTAAAAATCTCTAAAGAAGGCTCCTAGGGCTTTTGTGAAGGCTGACTGGACTCTGGAGTTGGGCATTAACCTTTTTTTCTTTCACCTTTTGCAGCTGTGGCTTGTCTTCTTCACACACGTGTGCGCAACACATGCACACAGAGAGCTTTCAGGCTTGCAGCTGCTAGTGTCAGCCTCTGCATGTTAGACTCTGTCCTCATCTATTTTTCTGTTAGATCAAACTCTGTTTTGTTCAATCTTTCTTAATGAAGTTGTTATTAAAAACTATTTCTATTTCTTCTCCTCTAGTCTCTATCCAAAGAAATTTAAATATTGAATTTATGGACATATTATTTTTCCCTAGGGGAGGGCAGAACTCTTCAGGAATTTTGTGTATGTGTATTGTTTTGCAGCATGTAGGAATCTCAGCTGCCTTTTGTGAAGATAGATTTAGCCCTGTCCCAGGCTCTTCAAAGTGTGTTTTTCTAAAACTGTAGAGCAGAGCTGGGAAGGCCCAGACTGTAGGTGGGCCTTACTGGCACCAAGTCAAACATTATAGTCTCTGACCAGATAAAACCAACCAACCAACAGAGCTTGGACATAGGTTTCCTTGCTCTAACATCATATTATTAACACAGTTGTTCATGGTGCATAGCAGGATTCCCACAGGTGGCTCTAAGCCTCTGCTGAAGATGAACAGGAGTATTTTGCATCAGCCTAGAGTGGATGGATTAAATGTGGGCTTTGCTAATGCTTCCTCTATGCTGTCCAGGACTTAGAGATTCTGATACATAAAAGTTTCCCTCACAGGGATGTTGGGTTTTTCCTCCTACACTTTCCTAACCATGTCTTGCTATGGAGAACAGGCACCTCCATACAATTCCATAAGTTTAACAGCTTTTTGGTTTTAACCTACACTCTAGACTCAATCAGAGAGACTTCTCACCAAGTGCGCAGAGCCCTTTCAGATGCTTTCCCTCCCTGTGTTTGAATCCAAAGTCATACATCAGCCAAACATGAATTCTGCACGCTGAATTCAGTGATTAAGTAACAAAAATTAACTTACCACCACCAGGTTCCCATCCACCACTTTTCTCTTTATGATAGTCTCTTTTCCGTCCCACTTCTGCACCTGGTTCAGCACACCATTGTCTAGGGTTATGACATTCTACCAAAGCAAAAAAACAGAGTGTGGCTGTTTTATCGGGGTGCTCTGGTCTCAGGAGAAGACTCTCCAGGTCCAAACAGCTAAGCACAAAGCACCCATAACAGTCTTACCTGTGCAGGTAGCATTTCTGCACTGGATGTCAAAATCACAACTCTGCCCTGCTGCTCCCACATGCGTTTTTAGAGATGTATTAACAAAATGCCATTTCAGGACTCACCTTTGTTTTTCTGTCATCTGCTGTGGTCTCATCAAACTCTTCACCCAGCTTGAAAGAGACCTCTGTATTTTTGAAGGTACTTTCTGTTTTGATGGTTATCACATCACCATTGATGCTGATAGTTACATTAGGCTTGGCCACACCAGCCATCTTCCTGGTAGCAAACCCCACACCTGTAAGTAAGATAGGGCACTATGAAATTTTTATCTTCCCTCAATCTTTTTCTCTTATACATTGGAAAAGAAACCCCACCTCAGTGCTTTTCCTCCTACTGCTTTCTGAGTGTTATTAATTCTATGTTACAGAGATTCTTTTGTAAAATCTCACTTGGTACTGCTACAGACCAAGCTGGGTGGGTTGATGTAGGGAAATTCTCTATCCTGTCATTGTCAAAATAGTAAAAGCAGTATTTTGAAGACTGAGATTATTTTAATGCCAGATATTTGCACATAGACTTGTTCAGAATAACTTTCCTAGCTTGTTCTCTAACTTGTATGCTAATTGTATCTAAATGTAAATAAGCAGAAACGTATGACAGTTTCTGAGCCACAAAAGCAACAAAATAAACAAACAAGGAAAAAAACGCAAGCACTTTTTATATTTACAAGTGGGTAGGTTGAATATAAGGAAATGATTAAGAAATAGCTGGCAATGGTTATGTCCTGAGTAAAATCTGGAGTAAAGATTAAGAGTGCAAGAGTCTCACTCACTGAAAGCTGTCAGGATAAGTCACAGTAAGTATTTTAGCCCTAAACTGCAAATAACTTCCCAGCTTTAGCATGGACTAATTGAATCAGTGCAAGTTACCCCCTGCTTCCTCCACACTAACTGAATGTTTAAACCTTTTAAATCCCAATTTTAATTCCAAGCAAGAAGTCTATACCTTTAGAGAAAAGTGTTAGACATCAAATCTTTGCAAGTATCTGCATGAGTCCATGCAATTTTCTTTGTTAATATTCACTGCAGGCAGCTACAGAGTTTCATTCAATATAATAGCCATGGCAATTAACTGGTGTCCTAATC
The DNA here is from genome assembly GCA_013398955.1 of Callaeas wilsoni. NCBI lineage: Eukaryota > Metazoa > Chordata > Aves > Passeriformes > Callaeidae > Callaeas > Callaeas wilsoni. Next base: position 36,499 of record VWPU01010821.1, read on the forward strand.
CAGTAGCATTTTAAAGCTGTTTAGGTGTGTTGCTTATAGACATAAGGAAACTTGCTGCTTTCTATCATTGCACTGATTTGAGTGTCCAAGGATAAAAGCTAATTCACACAAAATAATCCAGTGATGTGTTTTACTTCCATTTATAACACTACTAATAAGGCATGCATAGACTTGGCTTACCTGAAATTATTCTTATCAGTCAAAGTTTTTCTGCTTTATAGGAATTTAACACCACTTATTGAAACAGATGGATTCTCCAGTTTAAGACTACCTGATCAAAATAGTGGATTAAACCTCCCTTGATAAACAGCACAGCCAGAAAAAGCAAGTAAAGAGTAAAGTTCAAAACTGGCATTCCTTCCCTGCTCCAGATACAAGAATTTGAAATAACAATTCTCACCCAGTTCTTTCATGTAGTCCTCAAAGTTTTCACTAGAAAGGAGCTTCCAGGTGCCCACAAACTGGTCACACATTTTGTCAGGCTAGAAAGTTGTCTTCCACAGGTTCAAAGAGAAATGCAGGACAGGAGAATATTACGAGCTCCAGGAGAAGAGTACTTATCTTTAAAGAGGAGCCGTGGCCACATGATGCTTGGGATGACCAATGAAGAGGGAGTCCCAGTGCCCAGAGTTTTTCTTCCTCCCCTACCCCTCCTTTGCCAGTAGGTCATAGTGCTATTATTCATATGCCCTTACTAGCACAAAGATCGCTGTCTTGTTTTTATTTAATTATTTTTGTCATTCAAGAACACTCTACCTTAAAGGCAAATAATTAAATCAAATGACCTTTCAGAATAAAAAGGTAGGCTCAAGCTCAACCCACAAAAATTAATATTCTATCCCATACTCTTTCATTTCAGTCCACTATATCAAGTGGACACAGCTGAATTCCTGGACTTTCAGATCCAAAAGGTTCATTGAGATCATTTAGCTTGCTTTCAGCACCCCTGCAATCAGAAATTTCCTCTAGAGAAATACAGAACTACAGAAGAAGTGGATTTGGAGCACAAAGAGAGAATGCTGGGGTTATAGAAGGTTAAGGCAATAAAATTTCTTCCTTGATTGGGATGTCCTTGTCATTGCACCACCTGAATCAATTTAACAACAGGTCTGTAATGTGATTTTATGTAATGGAGATGGGATAGGGGGTTCTGTGAGAAGAAAAGTAATAAAACAGAGGATTTCTCTCCCTGATACTCCCATGCTTAATGAAGAACTATGTCCCAGTGACTAGCATTTGAAGTAGTCACGGCATAAAGCTGGGCTCTAGTATCGACCCACTAAATGTCCCTGGACATTTCATTTCTTTTCTGTTTGTGCTGTCCAGGCATCAATTTGTTTGAGGCAAGTTGTGCACAGGCCTAACATAATGGGTCCATCTTGAGTGATCCTCTAAGCCCTGTCATACTTCAGTTCCCAAAAAACTATCAGAAAGCAGTCAAGCAAGTTCTTAGACCTTCCTTTGTCTGTCATGTGCTATTCCAATGGCAAAAAGCAGCTACTAAGTGCATAGTCCAGCCCCTGCAATTCTCTTTATGTGGATTTCCAGGAATTACTCTGCTGGTTGCTAGGCATCAATATTGTGGACCACATATTTTTCTACTTGTTCTTTGTAAGTAACAATGCTATAGAAGAGTTATTTATACAGGATTGCAAGATCATAGGGGTATTTTTAAGGGAAGGGAAGTGAGGAGGTCTCCAGAGCATCCTTCCATTCAGGTAGGGTCACCTCTGAGCCCACATCAGGCTGCTCAGAGCTGTGCCCTTTTGTGGATCAGAAAACTCTTAGGATGGAGCCAGCACAGTTTCCCCAGGCAACACACACTCCTGCCCAGCTGTCCCAAGGGGGAAAGGGTCTCCTTATCTTCTCTCCAAACCTCTCTACTTTCAGCTTTTATTCATAATCTCTCATCTCCGCACCATTCACTGCCTGGCTCCAACTCCTTGGTCACTTTCCCACAGGTGTTGAGGGCTGTTCATAAGCACTCCCAAAGCTTAGCCAGGATGAACCACTTCAGTCTCACAGTCTCTTCTCACAGGACCAGGTGCTCCAGACCCCTGAGGATCTTGTGAGTTCTCTGCTGAAATAACTCCAAAACCAGATGCAGTACTCTGGATACACCCTAATGAATGCTGGGATGAGGAGAATAATCACTTCCATCAACCTACTGGCTGTACTTCTGAACATACAGCCCAGGATGCTTTTGACCTTCCTGCTGCCAGGTCTCAGCTCACTGCCCACCAGGACCCTGAGGCCTTTTTCTGCAGGGCTTCTCCCTAGGCAATCTGTCCCCAGCCTGGATTGCTCTGAGAGCTGAGCATGTGTGTTCATGTATAATTAGTTACCCCCTTGTGCCTTTAAGATGTCAGTCTATGGGGACTAGAATAGCTAATCTTAGATTTGGACTATTCTTTTTAAATTTTTTTGCATATTCACTGACTTTGGCCTAATCTCAAAATAAATAAAACTATATTCTAATTATGAAGCGGCTGGTGCCTTTCCTGGTTGGTTTTTGCAGAGTGTCACATGTCCAAGTGTTCTTTAAAAGGAAATTCTGAGGGTCCCTCAAGTTTGTGTCATTATCTTGAGGTATTTTTACCTCAGATTATTGGCTTGAGAAGCTCTGTATTGTGTGTGAGCAGATGGTAGGAACATGAAAACTCAAATCCAGCAATTAAGTAATGAGAACTGAAAGTATCAGGTGAGGATTGCTGCAGTGGCTCAGACAGAAAGGCTGCGATGTGGATGAAGTCAGTTCCTGTTTGTACTCTGCTTGCCTTTTGGGAACTACTCTGTGTGTGGCTTACTACAACTAGCATTCATTTCTTTGGAGGGGAAAGAGGGTATTTAAATCCAAAACTACAGTCTGGGAGAAGCAATTGGCCTTCCTTTGGTGTTAACAGCTGTCTGCAATGCTTGTGATATTGGAAGAGTTTTTGGGGAGAGTTGAAGAACCTTTCCATGCAAATCAGTTTGGAGCAGACAAGTGCACCCAGCCCAGGCAGTCAGTTACTTGCACTCATTTAAAGTGAATCTGAGCTATTTGTAGATATCTTGTGAATGTGATGACTCAAAAATGCAAGAAGAAAGCCAGCTTGTGGGTTGACTTGCATGTGTACTTCAAAGTAAGCAGCTATCTGGGAGCACACTTATGGCTCTCTCTTGGAAAACATCCTACCAATGGTATCCTTTCCCTCAGGAGAGACTTCAGTAACTGGAGATAAACTTGTGGCACTGATGTCATCTCATACAAATCATGCCTGCTCTTTGGGGCAAATGCATACAGCCTGCTGATAAAGGCTGGAGTTTTTAATGGTCATGAAGAAATCAGTGAGGCTTCTGAGCCTGGAAGTTTAAGCAAGTGATTCATGTCACTTGCAGAAGTGTCTTGACAGCAAGAGCTGGGCAATCTGGCTAAACAGCCCCGTGGTTTTTGACACTGATGTGATCTAATACCATCAAAAACAAGGGCATCCTCAAAAGTGTAGAAACCTCCTTCAAAATAAGCAGAAATTCTGAAGAAACCACAGCAGGTAAGAGGTAAACCAAGAAAAGGAAGCTGGTAAGGGTCCAGAACAGGAAATGCTGACAAAGAAAATTCATCTCTTAATCCCGATATGAGCTGATGCAGCTCAAGTCTGCAAATAACAATGATACACTGTCTGCAATGTGGTCTTGGGGTGCTGTGACATTTAAAGATATTTCCTGATGCAGGATATGCAGAAGTGATCACAGAATTCTGTGGTTCTATGAAGTGTAACAGCAAAGCAGCAGTTTTGCAGGCGAAATCGGTAGATGGGAAGGTGATGATGGGTTAAATCTTACTCTGTGAGTCAGACCAAAGGTGGAGATCTACTTGAGATAAACTGCTTTTTACAAAAATAAGCACAATAGCAACCTCCCTTTGGCTCTTTTGGGCTTGCAGGAGCAATGACGCTCTTCCACTACAGTATGTGAAAAAGAGGATGTTTATTCCTGTAGTGAAGATCTGCCACTTAGGAGACCTTTCGACTGAACATTGTGCTAAACCTTCCCTGGTACTTTGTGTAAGTATGGAATCGTCAAAGTACAAACATATTTTAGTCTGGAATGTAAAAAGATAAATTAACAGTTATGACTGCTTAAATGGAGGCTTCTTTCTCAAGTTCCTCCTTGCCTCAGAAGAGCAACAGAGTAAAACTCCTTTGAGTGCTCTGGCTGTTGAACCGGTGACTACCAGTGAGCAGCAGTGTATTGTGCTGACGCACTTGTCTCACTCTTTGAATCAAAAATTGGCATGAAAAGACATCCATGCTCAATTCCACACCTGATGACATTGACAATGACTTCTGTTGAACACTTCCCTAAAAGGAACGTGGCCTCTGCATGGGGTTATTACGGAAACAGGTGGCAATATTCATAGTAAGAAGAAATACGTATTCTTGCAAAGCTATAAAAATGGAAATTTTTCCGTATGCAGAGAGGGAACTATGGCTTTGACGCAAGCTTCTTGTTCAGGCACATAACACCTGTTGAGAAGATGAGTTATAACAGCCCTCCTGTTAGGAAGGAGGGACCATATCACACTGTCCGGTACTGCTGCAACTTAGACAAAGCAAAAATGCTTGTCTGGCTGGGAGTTTGTTCTAAGGCCCCAGGGTAGCTACAAGAAAGGTGATCTAATGCTGGAGCAGACAGGAATAGGTAAAGGAATGCCATCTCTGCTCACAAAGTTGCTACTTTCATCTCTGATTACCATTTGAAACACGTGAATTGCCTTGGACTTCTGCTTAGTCAGGGAAAGGTATTACTAAAGCTTCGGTACTCATAATGTGAAACACTGACTTTACAAAATACTGGCTTCAGTTGGTTTGAAAGTTCAAGAGGCCAATTGGTTTTCAGTGGTATTTTTCTCTCTCGGGGAAGGAGGTGAGCAGGAGAAAAAGCAGGTCCTTTTTCCTGTGCTCAGTCCCCAGAACCAAACTGATGTTCCCCCACTTGTGGTCGTGGCTTCAGACCTCACTCAGAACTGAGGGTACTATTGCAAATAGTCACTCAGTCGAAGGAGTCAGATTTGCCAGCAACAACAGACCTGCTCTTTCCTTCAGTGGGTATTGGCACCACTCTACCCAGTCACACTGCAGGGCTGTGACATTTGGAGACCTCAGGCTGGTGTGCCCCAGCACCTGCTGTTTTGCTTTTCATGATTCTGGGTTTTATTTTCTCCTGCATTTTAGCCCAATCGGTGAGTCTTCACACCCTTATATAGGTTTCCAATATCTGAAAGCAGGACCATGAAAATTAAAACATTTAAAAGGTGTGTCTGAAACACTAAGCGAAGTTTGTGGTAAAGCTTTTAAGAACAGAAATTAAATCTCATAACTCTGAGGCATAGTAAGATCAAGCCCCAAACAAAACTTAGTAATTGACTCCGTTAACTTGCAATTAAAATATGCATAATTATCTTTTCTGAACTTGCTTTAAAGTGAAGAAAAATGCAGATATGTCTGGAGGGAACAGCAAGCCTCTGGACCCTTGCCTTCTCCTGAGAGACAGCTGAGGTTCTGGCTTTTCTCAGCAGATGGCATGGCAATAATATATGCTCTCAAACATCTGTGGCTCATAGCAGGTGACTGCTATTCTTGAGGAAAACCTGGACTTCTCATACTCTCCTCCAACATGTATGTCCCTCATTCCTGGAGCAAGGCAGTTGGCAGTGTGAATGCTATGAATTGCAGGTAGTGAATTAAAAGGAATATCAGGAAAGTAAGAAAGGAGGACTATTTGCATATTGGGTTTGTTGTTTTACTTCATTGAAATGGGAAGAAATTCAGGTACACTAGCTCCCATAGGCATGCAAGTGATGGGCTTCCAGAACATAATGTGGACATTTCTGTATAAGAATATTCAAAATATCAGAGGTCCACCTCATATCTCCTGTATTCAGCAAATGCCACAGTGGGACTAGTGATAAATTGAACTTCATGACTTATGAAGGTTTGTATGAGAGAAGATCTTGATTTGCTGGCTATAATGCAGGCATTGCAGATGCTTCATGTTTCTAACTACCTACGGAGCTCCCTGATTTAAAGAACAAGTTTAAAGTTGTCTAAGGTTTCTGTTGTTCAAATCTGTCCAACTTTTTTGTATGTATGGTACAAGTCTTGCATCTAACATCTGGGCTTCTCTTGAGCGTGTGTAATGAAAGTCGGCCTTTTTCTGAATCCTGCTTTGTCTTGTCCATGGACTTACCTCAGCATATAAATCCTTGCTGATCTTCCCCTCCACCTTTCCTCCACCCCACAAATAAAAGGGTGCTTTTCTTTTCTTACTTCTTTATCCCTAAACTTCACTCTAAATTCAGATATCGAGGCAGAGATGCAAATGAAGAAAATAGTATGTTTCCCAAAGCACTTTCGGGTTTCTTCTAGCAATTTGAAGACTTGCTAGAAGACTAGACTTGCTAATATTATTCTGAAAATCCCTTTGTAGTCCTTTCCCAGATGCTATTCTGAATTATCCCAGATCATCCAGCTGAAACGCTCTCTCGAAGCCTCCATCTGAACAAAGCAATAAGACTGTTGGTTACATCTACTGCCCAAGAGGACTCCATCCCAGCTCTGCCTTGTTACTGCAGCTCATACAATACCACTTGTTTTATTTCCATACAGATCTGCATTTAGAAACCTTCCACTGTTTTGTTTGTTTGTTTCTTGTTAAACATTTGTTATTGAGCTGAGGAAAAAAATCTTCAAATAGGGATGAGAGAGTAGTGCATATAGGTAATATGTAATATCTTGTAAATTTAAGCTATTCCTATCAGTGATTGTCCTTCTCTTAACAGATGCCTTCTTGTGAAGCGAGAGCACTTCCACAGTTTCACTTATTTCTAACCCAGCAAAGAAAGAACAAAGTGTAAGAGCAATATTTCAACAAGACTAAAAAGACCCTGTACAAAACATTTAAGCTCAGCCGAGCCTGCACTCTGAGTAAAATATACATGAATTTGGCAGCCTTGTTTATGCATGTCTTCTTTCTGCATGATGCAGTTTCTGGCTTCCTATGCTTTCAATCTGACAGCTTGCTCTGAAACTTTCAGTCAACTCCTCCTTGTATTTGCCAGAAAGCTATCTATTATTACAGATGCATTTGGATCACATCCAAACACCTAGTGCTCTACGTAAAGGAAAGTAAAAAAAAATCCAAATATGAAATGCCCTTCAGAAGCCTTCCGGAGAACAGCCCTCTCCCTGCAGCATGCTGAGGAGCTGGCGGGTGTGAAGGCTGGCAGCTCTCTGGCTCTCTACTGCAGATCTCTAATCCTCTGCAGCTGACTGCTGCCCCCGGGTGCTGCCAGCTGGAGGGAGGGAGAAGGAGCTAGCAGCTCCTGCCCAGCCACTGACCTAGCCTGGGCCAGTGGCCTCCTGCAGCTGCCTTCACTGCAGCCTCACTGCTGGGTGTTGTTGTCACTGCCAATCTCATTTCATCTCATCTCGTACCAGATATAATAGATTGGGAATCCAAAGGATCTCTGAGGAAAGAAGTGCTAAGGTTTTCTAAAGCAATCCATCATTCCTGCCCTTCCCACTCTGGACAGCTGTCTTGTCAGGAACTAGTCAATGTTGTTTATGTTCAACATGTAAAAACTCACATCGCATCTCCAATAAGGGAGTGTCTGTAAAACACATTATTTAATGTAAGGTAGTAATGCAGATCCTTGTTTAAGATGCTGTGGAGGGGACCAGAAGCACAGGGCAGCTTGCACAGGGAGGATGGAGTTTGCTACCATGTGCTGCATCCCTCCCAACACCATCTTGAGCAGACATGGGCGAGGAATGTCCCTACAGCTCTTTTGCTCAGATACCTAACTATATCAAAGCCTTGTTTTTGGTACACAAGAGTCTCTAAAACTGCTACCTTGAAGCCCAAAAATTACTTTAAAATGCTCTCTGCCTTCTACTTTTTCCCCCTCTGGAGGATTCCATCACAGCTGGCAGGCACAACAAATTATAGGTCTCTATTGGAGATGCATGGCATGAGGCTAGATGCATGCTCTTTTTTAACAGATACTGTTTCTTCCTCAGCCCCTGAAGGTATGGTTCCTCATTCTCTGATATCATCTTAGTCTTGCTGACAAATTATTTAAGCTGATATGCCGGTTTGGACAGAAATCCAGGAGGAAACATAACATAACTTAATTGCTTTTATGGTCAGATATGGCTTTAGGTTGTACATATCTCTGTTCTAACAGTATTTTTTGCATTAGCTTTGTTAATGTATCTTCTGGTAAGCCAATATGAACTTGCTGAAATTGTATTGAAGTATCTGAAAATCTCTTCTGTCATTTTTAATGTAGTTCCTGGCTTGTTGCTCCTTCAAACTGCTCATCCCAATTAAGGCATGGCTGTGCCCAGTCATTAGCACAGTCTCCAAGTCTTCCGTGAAGAAGACCCCTGTCTGAGAAAGCTGATACACTGAGTGTGTTAGTGGGAGGTGGTGTATGCAGGCTTGAATTCCCTTGGCTTGAAGTGGCTACTGAAGCTACATTTCCCGATACTCTGAGAGTGGGAGACAGTGAAGTTTTGTTCAGCTGTTTTGATTACTTATAGTTGTTATATAGTTCTTCCTCTGCCTATGTAACAGATCACAGAATCACAGATCACAGAATCATTTAGGTTGGAAAAGACCTCCAAGATCATTGAGTCCAACCTTTGACTGATCTCCACTTAAAGCATAGCACTAAGTGCCATATCCTGTTGTTTCTTGAACATTTTTCCAGGGATGTTGACTCCACCACCTCCCTGGGCAGTCCATTCCAATGTTTATCAACTCTTTCTGTGAAGAAAATTTTCCTGATGTCCAAGCTGAACCTCCCCTGGTGCAGGTTGAGGCTATGTCCTCTTGTCCTGTCACTGGTTGCCTGGGAGAAGAGACTGACTCCCACCTTGCTACAACCTCCTTTCAGGTACTTGTAGAGAGTGATAAAGTCTCCTTCAACCCTCCTTTTCTCCAGGCTAAACACCCTCAGCTGCTCCTCATACGTTTTATGCTCCAGCCCCTTTCCCAGCTCCATTGCCCTTCTCTGAACATGCTCCAGCATCTCTATCTCCTTGCTGTGACGATCCCAAAACTGAAGACAGTACTTGAGGTCTGACCTCACCAGTGCCTAGTACAGGGGGACAGTCACTGCCCTGATCTTGCTGTTGCTGATAAAGGCCATTCGCCTTTTTGGCCACCTGGTCACTGCTGGCTCATGTTCAGCTGCTGTTGACCAGCATCCCCAGGTGCTTTTCCACTGGACTGCTTTCCTGCCATTTTTCCCCCAGCCTGTAACACTGCATGGGATGGTTGTAACCAATGTGCAGCACCTGGCACTTTGCCTTGTTGAACTTTATACCATTGGTCTCAGCCCATCAATCCAAGTTCAGTCTAAGACTGAATTTTAAGCTGCAGACCTGGCAGATTACATGGTTTGGTTCCTTGATTACCATGTTATCTGCTTAGGCTGAATTCTTTTTGTCTTTAGAAAGGATGAAAGATAATTTTTAGTATCTTACCCCCTACAGAAAGAGACATTTTCTGAAGTGGAAACAGCATTATATCCTTCTTGTCTTGCCTTACAACTACTTTTCAGACAATGCGGTATAAAGCATTTGGTCTTATTAGCAATAAAAGAACTTGGCCACAAAACACAGTGTTGGAGAGTCAAGCCAGAGAGGTTTATTTGCCAGTTCCAGCAAGCATGTAGTAGGGTAATGATTAGACTTACCCTACCTGCTGCTAGTCAGAAGATGTGCAGTTTGGGACAGTACTGAAGCTACTGTGTCTTGCAGACCATACTGACACAACTAAGAATATTCCTACCACCTCTGATTCCGTAGGGTAAGTGGTGGTACACGTCTGTCATGTGCTTGGAAGTGCTTAGCTACAACTAAATCCACACTAGCCCAGGTCAACATACTGGCTCATTCTTGGGTGAACATAGCCCTCTATAACCAAACAACTCAAGTTGGTTGGCACCACAAAACCACTATGTGCCTAATATGATCTAATCTAGGTGCATAACATCTTCTGCTCTGTGAAGCAGAAAATATTGGAGACTGCTTTCTCAACTGGTACAGCAAATTACCCATATGTTTCCTGAACATTTGCTGGTAGAGAACCTAACTATAGTAACTGTTTTTTAAAAAATCTTTCTGTTTGGTAGCCAGTTCTAGGATCACAGCAGAAGATGCTTAACCCAGTATCCTCACTGGCACTTGAAAGTGCTGTTCACAGAATCACAGAATCATAGAATATCCTGAGTTGCAAGGTACCCACAAGGATCATTGAGTCCAGCTCCTGGCCCTGCATAGAACATCCCCAAGAGTCACACCATGTGCCTGAGACTGTTGTCTAAACACTTCTTGAACTCTGTCAGGCTTGGTGCTGTGACCACTTCCTTGGGGAACCTGTTCCAATGGCAAACAACCCTCTGGGGAAGAATCTTTTCCTAATATCCAACCTAAACTTCCCCTAACGCAGCTTCAGGCCATTCCCTTGGGTCCTGTCACTAGTCACCAGGTAGAAGAGATCAGTGTCTTCTTCTCCTTTGGAATTTGTAGACTGCGGTGAGATCTCCCCTCAGTCTCCTCCAGCCTGAACAGACCAAGTGACCTCAGCTGCTCCTCTTTTGGCTTCCCCTCCAGACCCTTCACCATCTTTTTTGCTCTCCTTTGGATGCTCTCTAATACCCGAATGGGTTTCTTTATATTGTGGTGCCCAAAACTGCCCCCAGCACTTGAGGTGAGGCTGCCCCAGGGCAGAGCAGAGCAGGACAATCCCCTCCCTTGACGGGCTAGAGATGCTGTGTCTGATGCCCCCCAGGAACTGCTGACTCCCCTGTTTCAAAGTTATTGGGAGGAGGCTGTAAGTAAAGTCTTATCCAGAGGGGACCTGTATCTGTTATACACAATTGGGCAAGTGTGGAATCTAGATTAAAATTCCTACATTCATAATCAACCTGAATAAGTCAGAAGCAGTGGCCTTCGGATTCACATTTACTTAGGCTGAAATTTTAAGATTCCCTCACTTTCTGGTGTATATGACAAAAAGTAGTTTGTTAAATATATTAAGGTTAGCAGAGCATTATTTTAAAGTTGTATAATTAACACCATCCTGATTAGTTTCTACTTAAGAGTTCAAGAATGGTTTAGTTGTGAACATGGTGGTGCTGAGTTAATACTTGGTCTTGATAATCTTACATGTCTTTTCCAACCCTAACGATTCTGTGATTATATGATTCCACTTGTACCATATTTCTTTTATGAAGACAAATGCAAGATTATTAACATTGCATAATAAAAGAACAATTTAATTCTGAAAAGGTCATTTAATGTCATAGTGGAGATAAAAGGAGTTCAGGTCTCCAAGCACACACACCAGGATAATTCCAGGTTAAAGGTTTGCTTAACATATAAGAAGAGACAGTGACTTTTAGTTACTTGAGTCTGTAGTGATGTCAGCCAGCTGAAGTCTCAAAATTGAATATTGCTTGAATTACTGAAATAAGCTGCTGAAACACCTTACTGAGTGCTCTTGTGCAACAACCACCAAGAGCTGTTACCAAGTATGTAATTTAGTCTTCATACTGAAATGGCAACTTTCCTATTCATTCTGGGAGAGTGTCAAGTGCAACCAGAATACTTCAATCTCAAATGTCTCTCTAGTGCATTTTAGAGGCAAGCTGAATTGCCTCCTGCCTCACCGTTCCTTTTACCTTCAAATCTGATTGTATTGTTCGAAGGAACATATTTGAACAAGAAAAGTTATGTTGTACATTGATAGAAAACATTAATTCTGAAGATTGAAATAAATCTCTTTGGATTGTTTGGATTAGTACTATTCAAAGTCACAATAACTCTAATCTCTGTTACTGGATGGCCAAATTTTCAATCTGCAAAATTTCGAAACACAAGAGGGTGGTCTGTGTTTGGGCAACCTGGGCTGAATTAATACCTAACACAACTTCTGCAGAAAGCATGTCCCTCACACTTCAGAACCTAGTTTCTGCTTCCTGTCATGCTAGACTACTAACGAGCCTCTTTGGAGAGCAGAAAGTACACAAGATTCTCTATCTTCTCCTTTTCTTTCCTCTATTCCACAAAGCAGGCAGACAAAACCTTTCTCTTTTGAAAAAAATAGAGCAGTTATTGAGCTTGAGATGTGTCTGTCTGTGATCATCTGCAACCTGCTTTATGGTGTGAACAAGAGGGCCAGAGTTCTGCCAGGAACCAGAGTGCTCAGAGAGGAAAGTGCCTCTCTTTCTCCTAAATTAGGGCTTGTTAATGCCATCGGGATGAATGGAAAGGCAGGCACTGACTCCAGAGAACTACATCAATGAGATGGATGAAAACTGAGTTGTTTCTCAATCAAGTTTGTGGAAAGGGAAAGGCAAAACAGAAGAGAATCAATCCTTGCACTATTTATTCCTCTCTGTGTATATTAGTAACTTTTTATGATATAAAGTTGCTTATACTTTTTAAAGTTGCTTACACTTTCTAGTCCCCAAACTCAAGCCCTTGCATTTTGGTGCCTTTGTCTTTGCTGGGTCTCCTCAGGCCCAGATATTCACATCTCTCTTTCAAGTATTGGTTACTTTTTTTCTCTCTTCATGGGCCTATCAAATAAGAAACCTAATTAAGTGAACATATGAAGGTGGATAAAAGCAAGGCAAGGCTCCTGAATGTTCTTTTTCCTTAACAGAATGGTAAAATTAAGCATTTTACAAATTTGGTATAACATTTCCTTTAAAATCAAATAATTTTATTCGTTTTCCTGACTCTATAGAATTCTTTTAGTACAGGTGAGGAAGCAGCAACTTCCCTTCTCAGAAAAAACCTGAAAATCAGGTTACTTTTCTGGGGCATTCAAGTAAAAGATTTGTTCACCTCACCAAGGTGTCAAGGTGTCAAGATTTGTTCACCTCACCAAGGAATGAAGCAAGTATATGGAGGAAGATAAGTGTTTCCAGCTATAGGGACCAAGCAAACCACCCACACCTTTTTCCCTTCCCTGAAAAACTATTTCTAAAGCACAAGGAAGAATGTTCTTACTCCTTACATTTTATAATGCGATGATTTTTGGGGATTATCCAGGGATTTATTTCAAAGCAGTGTTTAGTTTCTGGCATCTGGAAAAGATGAGCTACTTGCTTGTGTCTAACATTCTTACTGGAAACTCTTTGCCGTGATATTGCTGCAATAAGCCAGCATGTATAAAAGAGTCTCATGATCAAATTAAACTCCAAGATCAATCCCCAAGAATACTTGGACTTTTTAGGTAATCCGTTTCTCAAAACACTGAAATAAATGTCACTGTAAGTCATCTACGTCTACATGTCCCAGTATCAGAGTAGTAGCACGTACCTGCAAACCAGGAGTTGTTGGCTTGCCTCCTCAGCTTCAGCTATGATAATTAAAGGCAGATAACTTTAATTCAGTCATAAGGTTGTAATTTGCTGAGCTGCAGTATAGGCAATTCACCAGCTGTTCTGTGGCCATCAAGAGAGCAATCTGCACTTGGACTATGTCCTTGTGGCCCCAGCCTATGTCAAATAGAGGATTTACCCCTAAATGTTGGTAAAAGAAAGCTCAATAATTTCATATTTTATGACCACTGTGATTTGGCTGATATCCTGGATGAGAGTGTCCTGGATAAATGTGGATGTCTAGAAAACAGGTATCTATAACAAAGCAAGTCACCTTGGATTCTTCTTTATACACAGCAGAGGTCCAATGGTGCCTTACAGAGTGCAAATGCTCTCATTTTTAGGTCATTGCCTATGCTTTGAAGAATAATACTTTGGCAATTGTGTTAATATATTGTAAAAATAAGCAGGAGTGCTCCTACGTGAAGCTCTGTAACTTCATTTCAGAACCTAAGATGAGGTACATTCTACATGATGGCAACAATGATGAGAGTTGCATGCACTCAAGGTTTTCACCCATTTGCATTAACCAAACTTGAGTAGTTGAGAATTATAAAATTATTGTTGTCCCTGTCCCTAGTACTTAGTGTTTTTCTCTTGAATTAGAATCTACATGACCACTAAGTGTAATTTTCCAATCATACTTTCAAACACTGGTCAGCATTCAATCTTCTGTGTATAAAGCCATAAATCATTTCCTTGACCTTCAGTGTCTTCTCTTTGCCTTTTTAATTCTAATATCCAGATAACATCTTGGTCCTATGTAACTGCTGCTTTATATCCCTGTATTCATCAGGGAGCTAATAAAGTACAGCAGAGGAAATAATCTCAGCAATTTAACATTTAAGTTAACAATGAATAATAACTATATTGCAAAGACTGACAATCATAATTGCAAGAATTTTTTATACTTTTGGGAAAGAAGAACTATTCCTAATAGAAGAATGTTGTTTTTAACACTCCCCTGCCTCAATTTTTTTTTCCTTAACAAAAGTTGGTCATATTCTTCTGATGAGTTGAAAAATAGCCTTCAAATTGGTTGCAAACATGCTGTGACTCCCTTTGGTGGAAGTAGAAGGTTTAATATGGCACACCATTTCCACAATTACGGGCAAGTGCTGCAGTATTTAAGAAACAATGTCTAATGACTGAAGAAGAAAGCACCCTAGCCCTCAGCCCCTCTGTCAGCTGTAGAGGCAGTCAAAGAGGGGGAAAGTAGTCACAGTAACCCCTCTGACTTTTCTAGATTTCCAGGAGGTGTCTAAGAAGTGTCAGTTCCAAGAAGGTCAAGTACTCTCCCCCTGCTTCAGATCTTGATGCCATTGATACATTGCCTGTGGCTTCTTTTGAATTTTTCTTCACCCAAGAGGGAAGGATGTGCAACAGCTCCAGAAAAGATTATTTCACTTATTTTATCATGTCAACAAGGTACATGCTGAGCCACATTCTCAATGGACTGGAGGCTGAAAAAAAGGCTTCTGCCCCCTCTGTTGTCTGTCTCTTGATTATGTAATTTGTGTTGTCCTGCTTCTGGAGCTGGTTGGGTGACCTGCTCTCCACATTGCTCTGAGGAAATGCAAAGGTAATACAAGCGTCCTGTTCATGAAACAGTGATGCTTGACATTACAGTGGTATTTCAGTTTGCTTCTTAGGATGGTGTTTCTCTTCTACTGAATCACAGAGGTTTGGGTTCATATCACTTAATTTCAGCCATTCCACAGTTAATTAGTCAACTTAGCCAAGTTACTCCACTAAGCTCCATCTACAGACAAGGTGCAGTGCAACAGGCAGATCGAGGCCACATACTAACGGGGTATATTTTATGGCAGTATGCATGTGGAAGTAAATTTATCTTTCCATAGGTTACAGAGGGAACATGAACAAGTATCTTAATCTTAAACCTCCTGCCTGAACAGATTTTGGTCTTGCAGAATCAAGGAGTGATTATCCAACACTTAGAAATGCCCGTATGCTATCTATATGCTGCAGATCAGTCACTTAACTGGTTTTGTGTAAAACTGCTGGGCAGCAGTCAGTACTGGCTCAGTCTAATACTTTTATTAAAGATGGAAATAGATATAAAATCCTTACCAATAAATCCTGTGGATGACACAAATACTGGCAGAATGATAAATTATGGCAGATGAAGGATTGGTAGTGCTGCATGAGCTGGACTTGATAACAAACAAAGTGTGCTGCAGTATGCATAAAACATGGAATACCGGAAAATGGTACATTTGTAAAGGATTTTGACGAGACCACCAAGTGTTAACACCACTGCAACAAACAGGGCTAATATGATTATTGAGGATGTTAAGAAGAGTACGATATTTTTATGGTGTAAAGACTGCTGGGTGCAGAATGAGCTGCATAAATTTTCTGAGGGACAGAAAGCGTGTCTCTCAGTGAGGAGCATACATGGCTTGAGCTGCATATGGAAGCAAAGACTGAGAAGGAAGCTGAATGCAGTACAGTCATCTTGCCTTCAGTGCAAACACACAGCAAAAGGTTACTATTATGTTGATATAGCTCCTCACTCTAAGGCGTAACAACAGCCTCTGTCTCTAAGCAGAAACTGGACAAATTAAAAATAGAATTTAGGTAAACTCCCTAAACCATTGAGATTAATAAAGTCTGACATATTTTCTCTGTATCTTGTTTACAAATCAGTACCAGTTATTTTCATCATCATCATCATGTCTCCAGAAGATGTTTTCTAATCAAATTCAAATTATCTATTCCACTCACTACTGTGTGAAGTTGAATGATTTAGGAAATACAGAAGTCTGGACAGATGAATACCTTAACTTCTATGAATCTAATGCAGAAAACATACCCCTCATGGTTTTATTAAAATCCTCGGTCATGTCTGCTCCTCGGTATGGAATATCTCTTTCCATTTCAGTATTTTTTTCCAAAAGCAGTGAGGGTTTACAAATGTTCTTGATGATAAGCTGCACATCTTTTCTCACTTTTCTGGAAATATAGACAATCTAGTGGAAACGTTTGATTTTTACTTCAGTTTTACATTCATGTGGTGTACTTTGTTTGAACTCCTTACCCAGTGTGAAGAAGATTGTGTTGCTTTAAAGGCAATTTTGTTTTCATGGAAATCATGTGCCTTTCAGCACTGATTGTCATGCTGTGTTTGGCTAGCCTGACTGGTTTCCTTGAGGATAAAACCACTCAAAAAATAAAATAAAAATAAAGAAAAAAAATCAAATTGCGTAATCTCTGCCAGAAAAATTAGCAAACTCCTGTGGAATTGAACGTCTTATAAATAGAAAAGTGGTGCTGATGGGAAATGCAAACATTTCACAGCATGTGGTCTTGAAGAGCTCTTAGCATCTGAAATATTTAATTTCCTGCTGAGGATGTGACTTATTTATTAAAGTCAGTGACTCTTATTTGCTAAGTAGGAAAGACATTTTCCAACACTGCTGTCTTTTACAACTGCCTTAGAAGTGCTTTGTAGGATATTCTATACACGTGTTGAATGTGACCCTGACCCTGCAGTTGTGATCTGAATGCACTTCAGGAGGTGAGGGTAAAGGCATACATTAAATCATCTTCATAACGTGAATTATTGCTAAGGGCAATACTGCATTCCCCTTTCCAGCTTTCCTAGTGAAATAAAATAGTGCTAAAAACTGATCACTAAATGGAGAACTGAACACAAATAAGAATACATGCTTTTGGCACATCTACTGACTCCATGAAGAAAACCACGTGCATAATAACACTTAGAGCTGTAAGGATTCTGCCCATCAGCTTCATTTACTGCCAAAGTTGCTCATGACCAGATAAGCTGAAATAGAAGATGTAAAAATCCAACGAGGATTAGGCCTGAAAACAAACTAAGGAGAGAGGCAGGTTGACTCATTTCTCTAGCAGTACTCTTCCAGAGTCCAGAGAGAACTGAAGGATGAAGATCACGTGATACTCCAGCTGGTTGAATCTTATTATCTGAGACGCTGCTTACATGAAAAATGAATCTGTGAACATATTGTTGCTGTACAGCATTCACCTGCAGCTTACAAGCAACCCATCCCATTTCATACCGAAATGAGAAAGGGTCACAAAATCCAGGTGAACCAACCATGTCCTAGGGTGCATCAGGGACAGCATCTCCAGCCGGGCAAGGGAGGAGATTGTCCCATTCTGCTCTGCACTGGGGCAGCCTCGACTCGAATCCTGGGGGCAGTTTTGCGCACCACAATCTAAGAAAGATATTTAACTATTAGAGAGTGTCTGAAAGAGGGCCAGGAGGATGGTGAAGGGCCTTGAGGGGAAGCCAGATGAGGAGGGGCTGAGGTCACTTGGTCTGTTCAGCCTGGAGAAGACAAGACTGCGTGGAGATCTCGTTGTAGTCTGCAACTTCCTCGTGAGGGGAAGAGGAGGGGCAGGAACTGATCTCTTCTCTCTGGTGACCAGAGACAGGACCCAGGGGCCTGAAGATGTGCCAGAGGTTTAGGTTGCATATCAGGATAAGGTTTTTCACCCAGAGGGTGGTTGGGCACCGCAACACACCTGACAGAGTTCAAGAAGCATTTGTACAATGCTCTTGGGCACATGGTGTGATTCTTGAGGTCTCCTGTGCAGGGCCAGGAGCTGGACTCAACGATCCTTGTGGATCCCTTCTAACTCAGCTTAATCTGTGATTCTGTGATCTTGAGTCAGAGAAGCTAGAGACTCATAGAGATTTGGTGCTCAGAAAAAAAGGACAGCGGCTGTAGAACCCATAAAGTGTTGAGAAAGAGCGAAATGCAGCATCCTGCTAATTCTGAGGGTTGATACCAGCTAAGTTACTTCCAGGTTGCCTGATTTTGAAAGAAACAGGAGACTTTATCCTGAGCTTGAATCCGAGGTGCCTGGGTGGTCCAAAGCTGAAAACAGCCGAAGTCATCACATGCACTGCATGCTGCAGACACAGACATGTGAATGTTCCCTGACAAGGAGGCTGCGACAGCTCTGCTGCAGACTGGAGGCTGTTCACACCTGCGGAGGTGTCCCTGCTGGTCAACACCACATTGTGCAAACAGCTGCATCTACCTGACCATGCACCTCCAAAATCAAAACCTCTCCCAAGATGACCGAGGATGAACCACAAGCCTGATGGAAAAATCCAGGATTTCCCAGAGCTGCTAATTAGACTGAGCAAGCTGAAACAACTCCAACTAATCAATCTCATGAAAAGTATTTGCAACATATATAGCTCTGTGTTCTTTGTGGAAAGCTGTTAGGAACCTACTCCAGAGCCTGGCCTATCACATCTACCTTTTATTTATTTCCAGCACGAGTTTCTCAAAAGTGGGAGACAGGCAAAAATAAAATATATAATGTATAATTCCTGCTATGGCAAGTGCCCTTATGTCTGTTGCTTGATGAGGTTTTCTCCTGAGCATTGCTAGCATGTTTTGAACTCTGTCTCTCTGACTTGTTCAGTGCTGGATAAAGATGTTTTACAGAGAATAGTTTTGCAAGTATTTTTTTCCTGCAAATGTCACTGATTTTACATTACAGTTCATAAAATCTGAGACAAAATAATCTCTTCAAACTTCATGCCTTACAAAGACAAGTCTGAATGAAGGACCATCACAGGAAAATCTTGACTGCAATCCCCTAGGGATATTCTGTTACACCTCTAGGAGAGAAAAATTTTTCAAGAATGAAAAGCAGTTGTGTTCTTAAACTGGGGTAGCTCGGTGTTCAGGGAACACTTCCCAGAAGCAGATGGATTTAGAAAATTATTATTGAACAGACATATCTTAGGGTAGAAAAGATGTCCGAAATTAGTTGTAAATGTCTCCATATAAGATTGCAGGAACATTGCAAAAGAGATTAAAACAACTAAACCAAACATTCCCCCAACCCCCTCCCTGAGTAATTTACTTATTTCTAGCAAATAAAGAACAAATGTCTCTGCTCTTATCTTCAATGTCCTTCAAATGTTGGCTCTTTTGTAAGTGTTCTTGGTATTTAAAAGATTTTCATTAAAACATTGTTTCTTTGCCTTCTAGATGCAAAATTTCATCCTTTTGATTAAGGTTTTGATGCTTCCCATCAAAAATATTTCCCATTTTTTCTTATGGAAAATAAAAATTATCTTTAAGATATTAAAACTTAGCTTGCCATTTAACACTATTTCTGTGATAAACATACAATTTTTACCAAAACTGCTTGTGTCAGAAGACTGATGTGGGTTATTAGTAAGTGGATGTAATAGCAGAGAGCTGACATTCTCTTCCAAGTGAAGCAGATTACACAGCCAGTGTAAACCTCACAAATTAGGTTACTCCCTGAAGTTTCATTTCCAGCCTTTGCTGAGTCTATTATTCCTTCTTTCCCTACAAGATATTCTATGGATTTTCTCTGTCTTCATAGTTACTGCCACCTTATTCTTGCAAATAAGATAGTAAACTATTTCGTCCTTTCTCTTCTATCCCTGTTTCTCTTATTTCTATTTTTAAATGTTGTCAATAAGAGTTTTTTTAAAGCTAATATCATGTATACACTCATATATATTCTCTACTTATATATATATACATATCTGTGTGTGTACATATAAAAATATACATTAAAATATGTCTTATTATGTTCTTTCATATATTACAATAATTTTTTGCAGGACGTTGATCTCAGGTTCCCAAAAGATGATCAATGACCTTTCTGGATATGGTGAAGGATAAAATGAAACAACCTTTTCACTATCATGATCCAAAGGAGACTCGTTTGCACTCTGTCCCTAAGTGTCTCTATCCATGTGACACATGAAACCAGAATTTTCTAGTGAATGATGACACATGATACTTAGGCATAACTGATGTGAAAAAGTGTCTCAGAAGCCAATCCACAAGCCCTTCACATTCTTATCTCAGTCTTCACCTCACGGTATCTCACTTTTCCCATTAACAATTCAGCGGAGTCTGAATTCTCATTAACAATCTTCATCTGCTTCCCACTCCTCTGCTCCGCTCTCAAAGGCATAAGAGGGCAAGTCCGGATAGGTGACTTGGCAGCTTTGCAGGGAGGCTGATGCTGCTGGTATGGCTTCCCAGAGGCAAAGGATGTTCAGTGCTCTGGTCCTTGGCTGAGCATCAACAATAGGCAGGAAATATCAGAGGGAGGGAGACACAGGGATACTTAGTAAATCTGGGTTTAAGATGTGGCAGATAATGGCTTAAGGCTAGTGTACAGTGATGCTGAAGAAAAGAGCAGAGGAACAAATGAGAGTTCAAAAGACAAGAATTTGTGGGTTTGAGAACTTGATTATACAAAGACAAAAGCTGGAACCTTTGAAAGACAAAGCAGGGGTGAAATGTCTGAGCACACTGGGAAGGAAGCGATTGCCATTGAAAAGGAGGTGAGGAGATTCAGGGATCTACTATAAGTAGAGAAATGGTGAAATCACTTCTGTATGTTGGCAGCAAACAGAAAAGAAAATAAGCATTAAGGGCTCTACTCAAATAATCTGAGTGGCTGGGGGAAGACCTGCCAACAGCTTCAAATATCCAGAGAAGGAACATGAGTTGGGAGTTATCCAGGCACTATTCAAGGGCTTCTCTGTGTAATTGATGGAGATGCTGTTGTCGAGGGCTGAAAGCTGTATACATATTTAAATATTAACTAAACAACTGCCTTTGCCTTCTGCTGGTGCTAGGTGTTTTTGATCCTGCTTCTCCGTTACGGCATACAAGGGCTGGAGCTGGGAGACCAGCAGGTCCCATCAGGCTGCCTGGCCATACCACGCATTTTGTACCACGGTGCTTGTTAGTGTTGCCTTTTTTGCACTAGCCATTGAGAAGGTGAATAATTTAACCTCTGAGTAAGATTCCAGTAGAAGAACTGAAGGAAAAATAAGTTTGCTGGGTAGAGAGATGTGCTGAAATTCTCATTGGTTCTTTCTATTGCTTAGGTCCTTCCTTGGTGTTAGAAGCAGCAGCTCATTCTGTGATTATTTACTATAATCGCATGATTGAGTTTCCACCTATTTCACTTAATGTAGGTCATTGGGTACATAACATTTTAAAATCAATTCATATTTAATGTCTGCTGAATGAAAATAAAGAAATTGACCAAATAATTATTTTAGAATTTGGCAAAAACCTTCATGTCTTTGGAGTGGTTTATTTCCTTGGGGATGTAATATCTTTAATATCTTTATTATTTGGTAGTCTAAACCAACTGAAATTGTTAAGGACAAAGACAAGCCTAGTTCAACTTCCGTAAGATTTTCTTCAGATCTGAAATGGATGTGACCATTGGAAAAACTAAGGTTGGTTTGGAAGCAAAGATTTTCTCAAAGGAATTTCTTACTTCTGAATGGCTGTATTTATCACATTACCTTTTTTCCCCTGTGTATTACATTCTGATTCCAGAGTCATTTATAATCACACAACACAGTTGAAAACTACTGTTTGCTTAGGAGTCACCTGGAAGAGTTTTGGACAATCCAAATCTGTCATTGTGTAAAATTTGGCATAATATGGTGGGTGAACGTAGCCCACCCACCACCCTGGAGGTTTAGGAAGCTTTGTTAGACCCACGCCTGGGGAGAGTGAGGGTGGGTGGCCCTTTTTTCAGTGCACTGTGCAATAAGAGGACACTCACAGAGGGCTCATGCCCAAAGCAGCAGGGAGTGATGTAAGCCACAGAGAGTGATGTAACCTAAGATTAACATTTCCTCCTGAAAGTCTGTTGCTTCATGACTCTCTGTGAAAGGACCTGGGAAACTCAGGTGCTTCAAAGTTTAATCCCAATGAGATGCATCCCACTGCAGCTAATGCTGACCAATTATTCAAGCTACCATTGTGTTATTTCTGGTGGCCAGCTCTCCGTGCCGTTGCCACTTCCCTAATCTTCTTTTCACTAAATCCTTTTCTAAACAATTACTTAAGAGAGAAAGCAGTACCAGGTAAAGCAGGATTAAAATACTGCTTTTCTCAATGAACTGAGACTCAGAAAAATGAAGGTATCTCACAAATACAAAAGCCACTAAGATTTAGTTTACTTCTGCTGAATAGGATTAAAAGGAATTTGACAACCTGCTGATGTTTCCCCTAAGGCTCTCCTCCCCAACACATTACCCCAGACAATCATGTAATGTAGGGAACTGTAGAAAGCTATTGAGGAAATTGAAGAGTATTCTGAGTATGAAGTTTTAAAATAAATCCTTAACTGGAGAGTGAGTGAGTCATAGACTTTGTGTATAAAAAACATTGAAAGATGTTCAAAATCCAGTGATGGATAAATCTTTGTGATGTGGTGAAAACTTGTTATTAAAGAAGAGACTCTTTAAACAGTGGTTTTATCACCATTAGGACGTAACAGTCCAAATACTCTCCCCACACCTCCACAAGACATATGCAATTTGCCCTTGAGAACACATCTGGAAAAATACTTGCACCCTCCAGCACCTGATGGGAACCCTACCTTTGCAGGCAGGGCTGGCTGATAAAAGTCTCAGACATACCAGCAAGGCTGGCAGATTGCTGCCACAGCATTTTCTTTCCAGAGAAATTGAGTTTTATTTGTTTGTTTGTTTTTTGAATGTAGCAGGTGCCTTGCTAAGAAAAGCAGTCCAAGCTGTGCCAAAGCTCTGACAGGAAATGATGATGGAAAGAGCCTGTAGCTGTGGGACTTCACCTTTGGTGAGCGTAACTGTGCTCTGGAAGCCTTGTCATTGCTAAGACTGACCAGCTGGGAATGAAAAAAAAAAGAAAAGTAACAAAAATAAGAAAAAAATCATTGCAGGAAAAGTACCTTACCATTTCTCTTCCTAGCAAAACAAGATATATTATGCTGTGTACAACAACAAAGCAAGCATTTCTTGACTTCATAGAAAGAGACATGAAATTCTTTTATAACACAGATGTACATGCTTTCTGCTATTCCCCTTATTTTTCTTAATATGAGTTATTCTGTGCTATTATCAAGTGGATTTGAAAATCATCTAAAACCAGTCAAAGCACTATAACAGATCTGACATTTCTTGTAGGTTTCTTTAGACAACGTTTTTCCTAAGAAATGTGACCATTTTCTGATTCCATCAGTTTTGGAGTTATTTTCCACACCATCTGCACAGAATATCTCTACTCTGCTACCAGTGTTTCCAGCTGATGGTTTTACCTGCATTTCTCAACATTCATAGCTTCCTTCAAGTTCCATGGGAGAGCGAGGCTTTCATTTAAAATCTGAGTTTATAGCTTTGTTGACTACCAAAAAACCCAACCCAAAACCCCACTAAAGATGTGTATCTGAAAAGAAATAGCACCTAATTTATCAATTTAATACACATATATTTAAATTTAGCCATATGAGGTCACCATTGTTTGTTGGGGTTTCTTTAATGTTGGGGACTGACTACACCGAGTTTCCTTACATATATATTTATTTATTTATAGTGTGACTAGTCAGAGCTTGGTGTTGAAGGGCTGACTGACTATGTCTTTGCTAATATCACATGTGACATAGTCTGCTCTGGCTTGTACCATCAGGGGACTCTCAATTTCTGCTGACCCAAACCCACGAAGACGTGTAAGAGAGTGGTGGGGTTTGCAAGGATAATAACAGTGTTTACAGACAACCTGATCTGTAGAAAAAAATAATGGACTAACTTCTGAGCCCACCAGCTCTCCCAAAGCTGTCTTTGATTTTCAGTCTTTTATGTATACAGAACTGCAGGTACATCAGCCCTGTGGGCTACTGCCCATGAGGCAAAAGACCCTCTGCTGAAAATCACACAAACTCTAACAGCAGCTCCAAAACTTGCAGTTTTGTCAGTGTGTCCATGAGTTCTGCAAGCTGTAGCAAGATCCTGGTGATCTGGGTTGCTCACTTCTGCTCAAAGGGCTTCACACCAGGCATTAGGGCTGGACATGGCTCATTCAAGGGAAATTAGGTGTCAGCTCCCAGACCTGGACACCTTCCCAGCCATGGGCAGTGTGGTCATCCTGAGCACCTACAGTGCCCAACAGTACCAGAAGCACTGGCCACCTGCATTATTGCCATGGTAATCATGACTCTGGACTTTGTCCCCTCCTGGCTTTCCCAGATCGCACTCGCAGTGTGAGCCGTGCGTGGCGTCTCCCTTCACCCATCACCAGTGCCATTGCAGCCTCTGCTGCAGAATGAGTTCTCCTGAGGACAGGTCCCGGATCCAGAGGCAGATGCAGTGAGCTGGTAATGGGAAGATGGCGAGCAGACCAGATAAGCTATGCCCACAGCACCTGTAATCTTATGGCCTCATTATCTAAGAAACCTTAGAGTTACTGGTGATAAAGAAACACTTTTCTGATATCATCATAATGACAGATTCAAAAGGATTTCTCACCTTCATACATTGTGCATATATACACAAATAGCTGGGTGGGTTATTTGAAAAACAATTCCCAGGCTCTTTAAGCTTTGCCTTCTGATTGTTACTACATGAAAAATAAAACTACAGGGCCCAACCTACTGTTGTCTAATTTTGTCCAGTAAAGGGAGGAATTTTTGCATTTTGGAAACAAACTGTGACAGAACACTCGACAAAGCAAAAAAAAAAACAACCCCAAACCAGTCCCTTGCCTCCCTGCTTCTCTCACCATCTCCTAAAATGAAATTACCGTAAAATAAACTCAATTTTCATCATGTAGTTTGGTTTAGTTTCATTTACTTCTGTGCCTTCGGAGTATTCTGAATTTCTCTGCATCTAGGAGAGTGAGAAACACATTCTTCAGACAGAAGTTGTAAGTGCAATTTTTTGGCTTCTGACTGGGTTTTGAGAAGACAGAAATCCTTGAAACCAAGAAACATTCTTCAGCTTGAGAAGCTTAGTACTGTTAGCAATACAGTTAGCATAGCTGTACTGCAGCCATAAAAAGAAGGCAGCAGATTTTTATGAAGAAAAATGATGCTGTCAAACAGATGGTTTAAGCAGGAGAAAAGGAGTTTACTTTATCTTGATAAACAAGATGTATATTATTGTCAAATGTATTATTGTCTGGTAATCAGAAACAAGGAGAAAAAACAAAAGGAAGGGTCTGGCTCACTGTGGATGAATTATAAAATACCCAGACAGGGAAAGGCCTCTACGAACAGTGTGAATAACACCCATCATACTGAGTGAGGGCTGCCTGATCCAGGAAGAGCACAACATATAAAAGTGAACATGGGCGTGATTTCCTTTGGAAATTACTGATGTTGGTTTGCTTTAAGAGCACTGGAAATTGAAGGTCTAAACTCAGGCCACTCCTATAAACCTGCATCTCTCCCTTCATCTTACATACTAATGCTACTGAGCATCCATCATACTCAGTACCACCCACTTGTAATTAAACAGTTTGTAGCTAGGAGCAACAGATTTTAACAGCATTTTTAGGAAGAAACATTTTCCTTAAAATAGTAGAGGCCCAAATATCTTAACCAGTAACTTTTAGGTCTCCTTTTTCACTCCAAAATGTGGTTCATACACAACAGAACATCATCACAGAGGTAGGCTGTGATAGCTGGCTTCCACAATGTCCTACAGGTTTTCAACTGAGTCATTGGTCTTAAAAGGAGGCTTTGGTGTGTCAAATTAGGGGTAGAAAGTAATTTAGCCTGGGTTTCCCATTTCAAATTATCCCAGATATGGACATCTAAGATTTCTCATTAGCTGTTTTCTGGCACGAGCAAGAAATCACCTGACTCCAAGACAAGAACTGGTCTTTAACTGTATGGATCAGTTTTTCCCTGACCTGGGTAAAAATCAGGTAAATCTGAGCTGTGTGGGGATTTTTCCACTCCTTGCCTACTTTGAGTTGCCTCCAACCATGCTCAGTTACTCTCATCTCCATGTTCTGGCTTTTGTAGGTGACACCTCTATGACCTTACCTTTCCCCCCTGTTCTTTGCTCCTGCCATCTCTGCTGACTTCCAAAGGAAAGAGTCCTGAGACAAGACACGATGTGCTCCAGGCAGCTGGAGTCAGGGCCCCTGGAGCCTGCTGGGACACACACTGGTCCCCCTGCGTGCAGATTTTGGCTGGCATAGAGCTAATTTTCTCCACAGTGGCTGGTACGGGGCTGTGTTTTGAATTTGTGCTGGACACAGGGTTGATAATCTAGAGATGTTTTTGTTATTGCTGAGCAGGGCTTGCACAGAGCAAAGGCCTTTTCTGCTTTTCATACTGCCACGCTGGCAAGGAAGTTGGGGGTGCTTGGGAGGAGATGGCCAAGACAGGTGACCCAAATTGACCAAAGGGATATTCCAGACCATGTGACATCATGCTCAGTATATAAAACGAAGGGAAGAAGAAGGAAGGATGGGGGTACGTTTGTAGTGATGTCATTTGTCTTCCCAACTCACTGTTATGTGTGGTGGGGCCCTGCTCTCCTGGAGATGGCTGGACACCTGCCTGCCCATGGGTAGCAGCGAATTAAGTCCTTGTTTTGCCTTGCTTGTGTGCATGGCTTTTGGCTTTTTTTTGTCTTTATGTCAACCCAGGAGTTTTCTACCGTTTACCCATCTGATTCTGTCCCCGATCCCTGGTGTGAGGGAGTGGCTGCGTGGGGCTTGGCTGCTGGCTGGGTTTAAACCACAGCATTCCACACAGGTGCACCTGTATTTCTGTGTGTGTCAGTTCCTGCTTTGCAACTTGGGTCCTATTTTTCCAGTTGCCCAGTAAGCACCTGTGAGCTCTTTTAACTCAGTCCAGCTGTTCCAGAATACTTGTAAAATTAGTTTCAAATTTTTTTCAGGTCAGCACGACTCTGGACAATTTTCTTTTTTTTACAGGAGCATCTCTTTATATTTTTCCAGCATTGCATAACAGGTAGAGAGTTTGGTTGTATTACAAAATGCCTGGGCTGGGCTGCTTGCATTCTGCTGCAAATGCAGCTGAGAGTAGAGAGAGAATGTCCAAAAACCTGAGATCAGAGATCAGCAGGTCTTGTTTTAACAAGCCAGTTGAATCCACTACATGCTTTTTGCTGAGTGTGCAAACAGCAACAAAGAAGAATAAACTTCAGTGCCCAGGTGGTGTAACTGCTCCGCTCTCTTCCCAGTGGCTCACATCTGACAGCTCGATGAGCTAACCTGCAGAAACAAACGGGACACCTTTCACTGCCTTCGTGAATGTCTTAACAACAATTTCTCCCACTTTCATCTGGATGAAAACCAAGTCTCCACATTTGGTGCAACACGCCCATTCAAGATCAGGATTTTCTGTATGTGACCTCAATTCTACCATTTTGTTAGAGGTTTAACTAGCTCCATAATTAATAGCTAGGGTCCTGACGGTGCTGCCATAACAGCTGTTGGAATCTCGACTGCTGTAAGAGTGATGCACACTGATGATTAGAGAACCTCTCCATTCCCTCCTGGTGCCACTACAGATGAGAAGCCTACTATTACTTGTTACTGTAAATATTTATGCGTCTTCCAACTCTGCAGCAAGCCCAACAGGAATGAAAGTAGATTCTGTTTCCAACTTCTAAGTGTCTTTACACTTATCATATACGCAGAAGTTTTGATTTCTGCTTCCATGTTTGTTTGCTTTTTATAGTCAGACACTGTCCCAGGGACTTCCAATCCCTGAGGCAAAGAAGCAAAAGAGAAAAATCTTCTAGTTTTTAGCTGGATTTTCCTTCACTTGCTAACTTCTCCTGTCGAATCTGCATCCGTTTGTATCTTATGACAGAAGTCAGGCAATGTGGCCTTGAGAGGTCCTTGGCCCTGAAGGGATGAGTACAAACACTGCATTTCTGATGGGCATCTGCATAACTTGTTCTTGACAACTTGCAAGTAGATATTTCCCACGCTCTCCAAGATTTTTTTTTCTTATGAGAATTAATCTTTCTTGCTGCAGTTTAAATCTATGATTTCTTGTTCTGTCTTCACTGAATGTTCATTCTTCTACTTTTTGCAGAAGCTGCCTGAACATTTCAGGTAACACTAACTATGCCCTCAGTTTTCTCATCTCTGTTTAACAACCTTCCTTCTTCACCATCCAGGTCTTTCAGGTGCCTGATCTTTCTTGTTGCCTTTTTCTCACCTCCCCTGACAAACACAGTAAGATGGGGTTTTTTAACTTGCTGCTTCTTTATTGCTGTCAATGCTTAGCATACTTTTCAGTAATGACCAGCAAAAATCTTCAATATGACTCTGTGGCTGGTCCTTCTGCAGAAACCAGTTTGAAATACACTTTTATTCTGAGATGTATAAAACCAAATTATGAGGATAGTTGCAGTCTTTGGCTTTGTTTTCTTAGTCATCCTTCTAGCAGAAGTACAACAACATTTATGCAGAAAGAGCTCCAAAAGTCTTCCATGTACAGACTTGCAAGTGGGAGGAAAGGCAATTAGTGACCCATTTATGTGTAGAAAGAGAGGCAGGTTCTTTTTGAGGAAAATGAGCAGAATTTGGAGAAATTAATTTCCAAATGAGGCATTAATGGTCCTAATCAGAGAGAATTGGTCCTAACCAGAGAGATTTGAGGGTCGCAGCATGCAAACACACAAAGTGATGCTTTGAATTGTATGAACAGTGTACTGAATGCTCCGTCTAAACTCAGCTGGTTAAAAGTGTTCAAACACTACCTGGAACATTTTCTCCATGACCAGAATATTTTCCTTTTGTCACCAGAAAGCAAAACAGAAACTTCTGCTGGTTCCATGCCTGTGCTCCTGGCACATGCGATCACTTGGTGATGGTTGAGGCAGATTGAGCCCCAACTAAATCAGTCACCTGGGAGAAATGCTAGGAGCACCCCCAGGATTTGTATCATGTCTCTTCCCTGTAAACATTTATTGCCTGCATTCCTCTGCCTACGCTGACAGTTCAGCAGACTGTTGAGAACTCAGCAGATATATTCATTATTTCCAGTGCAACGTGTCTGCTGCCTGGACACAGGGCTAACTTCCTTGTGCTGGAAAGGTTTTAGATACTGTTTTCACTAAATAAAGTTTTATGAAGTGTGAAGCTGTAAATGACATAATAAGTTTGGATATAGTGCTGTTATCAAGATCAAGAGGCTTTTATGCACACACGGTGTGAAGCAATCTTTACAGTCAGAGGTGTCTGAATCATAGAAAATTATGGCTGCAAAGAACTTCCACAGATCAGCCATTCTACCTCCCACCCAGACACTGGATAAACTCTACCTACAACTTTCGTGGAAGATATTTGTCTTATGTCTTGGTAAAAGTCTCCTGTGATGAAGCTTTTCACAGATTTCCTCAGGCAATTTATTCCAGTGCTTAACTATACTCAGTCATTTTCCTAATGTGTAATTTAGACAGAATTATCTTTAGAGAAGAAAGCAGTATGATCAGAGAAAGGTAATATTTCTATTTATCTCTAGTACGACTGCAATAAGAGAGTGACACACTTACATATCTTGAAAGCACTAACCCAGAGAGACCTGTGTGAAAACATACGTGGATCTGAGCATGGCAGCAGCAAAACTGACAGGGAATTACGCAAACTAGGTGGCTGGAGGTGCTGAGCTCTGACATTTTACTAAAGTTCCTCCCTCTCTGGGCCATCCATGGCTGAGCCAGTGCTATGAAGTGATGCTTCCCTCCACACGGATTTCACAGCTCTGAGCCTTCACCTGGGGCATCTCCTTTGCCAGTAAATGCAGAGCTCGCTCCTGTTCTTCAACACAGATTGGCAGGAGGAACAAACTCTTTCTATAAATCACTCCATTGCGGAGCATTCATGTGAGCTGAGGAAAGCTGGGTTCAATGCCCTCTTTTGCCTAGCGAGTCCTGACTCATAATTTGCACTCAGGTGCCTTGTCTTCAGATTGCTCACAGTTTCCCCTTTTGCAATGCTCTGCTTGACATGAAAGAAAGTTTAATTGCACTGGAAAGCAAGAGTGTGACTTTTAGTATTGCAATTAGATTCTTAAAGTGAAGCTTGGAACAGTCGATTTGGGTCTGGCCACAAGGATTGCATCAATATTTTATGCAATATTTGTTTCATGTAAAATGCAAACACAAACTTTGGCTGAAAGAGCATCACCCTCCACCCCAACTGCTTCTCTCAGGAATCATGCTTACTTTCGGTGACTCACTCAACATTTAACTTTTCCACACAGTGGAACAAGTTCAGCAGGTGAAGCAGAGCCTCCCTTGCCCTTGGTTACACACCCTTTGGAAGGTGAGCAATGGTGGTTTTAATCCTTTCCCACAAAGAGAAGAACAAACCCTGTATCCCAGTTCTTGGTGATTTTTGCAAGTGTTCAAAATATTTTCTATCTAGCTGCATTTTGAAGGAAAACAGCAGCTTCCATTGGGCTTCGTGTGGATCCAAGTTTGAGAGCTCAGCATGACCTGGCCTGCCCAGAAGGCAGGCAGGGGAGTGTCTGGGGGGACACAGACAGGCAAGGGCAGGACTGACTGCACAAGGCCATCCCAATGGCCCAGAAATGGAGCTGCAGAATGGAGACCATGGCAGAAACCCCCCTTCCTTCATGGAGAAGTACTAACGAACACAGATCTTAAGGGTTAAACAACTGGACTTACATTTACTGCAAACAACTGGAGTTAAATTTAAATTGTCTTCCTAAGAACGTGCAGGAAAAGTAAAAATCTGAAAACTTTTCATATCCTGGTGAATGAAACTTAGCCTTATAATACCACTAATGTGTTAAGGGATGTTGACTGCTTTTAAAATTGGTATCCTGCATTTTAGAGATCAGGACAGCAATTAATTAATGTAACCCTCTTACTACTCTTCATCAAAGAAATTTTATCTAATTATAGTAGTTTACTACAAACTTTTCCCCAGGGAGTTTCAGACTGCGGTATTGCTAGGTGTGCTGAATTAATTAAGGATGCACATTTCCAATTCAGCCATTCAGGAGTATTTTAAAGCCTAATTCTCACAGATTTTCTTATCGCTGTTGTTTTATTTTCTGTTGTCATGAAGTTAATTCTGGAAATTACTTAACTACCAGTAGAGAGAATCTGATATTGAAATTGGCTTGCATAAATGTGGAAAAAAGCAAGAGAATTCGCATTAAAGAGGCGAAGAAAAAGGCAGACTAGGAAAGAAAAACAACAGACCTCAAAAAGGTAGATTTGACTAAATTCAGGTACTGCATCACAAAAATTTCATGTGAAGTTGATGAGACAGAAGGTTAAGCTGAGAAGAATGGCTGTCACTCAGAAAGGATTAATAGGAAGAACAGATACAGAAACAATCAGACAGAACACAGAGGCAGCTTGTGTTCCTGTCATTTCATCACTGCCCTCAAATTCAAGAGGAAAAAGAAATGAAAAGGAGGTCATGTTCATAGTTTCAGGAAAAGAAGAATGAGCTTGAGCAATTACAGACAGGAACCAAAAGACCTAGGCATAAAAGAAGATGTCAAATAACAAGAAATTTGGTTTTAAACAGTCTTAGTAAGGGAAAAACCAGGCAAGAGGAAGGCCTCTACTTCACTTGCAAAACAGCTTGACGTGGAGAAGGCCAAAACATTCAGTTCTTTCTTTTGCTTTGCTTTCCATAAAAATTTCAATGATGAGCATGTCTGAAATAATTAATATCAGTCCAAAAAGTGTAAGATTTCAGTCTAGGTGAAGGATGGAGATCTTGGAAGGTAAGATTCTTATATGTTTGATGTTTCAGCATAGCTGATAAATTGTTCAGAATGACATTTAAAGACAGGCTGAAGCAACCTCAGTGGAGAACATACAGGAAAGGAACAAAAGTTTAATGAAAACACCTGCCCTTAGGAGAGAGGGAGAGAGCTGGAGGGGAGTTAGGGAATAATGGGCCTTACTAACAACAATTGAAAAACTAATTGTAAATATCTGGGTGCTGAAAAAAAAATGCTGTTACTTGCTAAACTGGATGTCAAGAGCAAATTATGTCATTTCAACATTTTCTTCTTTGTGGATGCTGAAATGCTGTTAGCAGGGAAATTTTCTCTTCTTGCATTCACTCTGTGAGAACTTTTCCTTTGCTGGGTACGCTATGTAAACAATAGATAGGGTTTTTGTAAATGGCATTCATATCTGGTATCTTCTGACCTTGTGTACATTATATTAGGAAAAAACATTTCTAAGTGAGTGTCTGAGATTTTAGCCAATCACCCTAGGAGAAATGTAAGCACTGCTCAATTGCTTTATGGAACTAGAATATATAAATGGTATTGTAAATTTAATAAATAATTCATTCCTTGCTCTAACTCCTGCCTCGCTGCATCTCTGAACCCCTGCTTGGAAGCCCACACTTCTTCTAAAGGAAAATTGTGCTTATAGTTAAGGAAGGAGTAAGATGCCATCTGTCCTGACTTTAATAGGGACTTTTGACACTCCCTTTCA
The DNA here is from genome assembly GCA_013398955.1 of Callaeas wilsoni. Lineage (NCBI taxonomy): Eukaryota > Metazoa > Chordata > Aves > Passeriformes > Callaeidae > Callaeas > Callaeas wilsoni. The sequence continues at coordinate 69,243 of VWPU01010821.1, forward strand.
GTGCTCCTACAGGGGTACTAAGGAGGCACAGGTAGGACAGAATGAGAAGAAAAGCACAATCAAAAGTGTAATTCTCCATGATTCATTATCAAAATGGAAGGACTAGTTTTTCTACAAGGTTGTCACTTAGGTTAAATTCAGCTTTCTATTTGATATAAGAATAATTTTTTGTTTCCATGCTCCTATGGAATGGAACAAGAAGTAATGACCTCAAGTTTTAGAAAGATTCATTTTAGACATTAGTAGAAACATTTCTAACTGTGTCACAAAGAGAAGAAAACAACTTCAGCGTGTCTGTCACTGGAGGTCTGTAAGAACACTTTAAACAAACATAAAGTCACGTAATGGTTTGGATTGTAAGGGACCTTGAAGACCATCTGGTTCCAACACCCCTGTCGTGGGCACGGACACCTTCCTCTAGACCTAGGTTGCTCAAAGTCCCGTCCAACCTGGCCTTGAACATTTCCAAGGATGGAGCATCCACAGCTTCTCTGGACAACCTGTCCCAGCACCTCACCAACCTCACAGTAAAGAATGTCTTCCTTATAGCTGATCTAAGCCTGCCCTCTTTCAGACTGAAGCCACTACATTTGTCAGGGATGAACAATTGTAGTTGACTCTGAGACCCTTCTCCCCCTTCCTTTTTGCTGTGATTAGAAGCATTCAAAGAAAAAAAATTGACTGCAAATGCAATAAAAATATTTTTTCCTAACTCTAGAAAGAGAAGAATCCTCTCATTAATTCATGGAGCCATGCACTTGCACAGTTTGAGAATCAAAGCCTCTATCACATCAAATATCAGTGATGTATGTGAAGATCACTATTCATCTGTATCTTTTATCTTTGTTTCCAGCAGCTGCAATCATAATTAAATTCCGGAATTGCTGTTGTGGTTCATGTTAAAGCTTCTTGCTTTGCTGTGGCATAGCTGAGACACCTATTAGTCTCTGGTGATGTTAATTAAAGAATGAACATTGATGGCAGAGAATATAAAAAAGGGTTTGTTGTGGGAGAAAAAGAGCTATATAGAAATGCAGGCATTTATCAAGAGAAGCAGTAGTAACATGGAGAAAATAATTCCAATGAGTGAACATAACAAAAGAGAGCTTCAGCAGATCCAGTTATTAAAAAGAGATGTCAATGTTGCCTCCTTAGACTCAGCATGTGCACTGCTGCCTGCTAGGATGGAGGGCTCTGCTCCAGCAACACCCTTAAATCTTTGTATGTCCTGATATGAACAGCCGTAGAAGTGGCAGGAAGAAAACTGCTGAGCAAAAGAAAATGTTCTGCTGAAAAATACTGACAGAGAAAAGCCTGCCAGCCTGGAAGTGTGATGCAGGGTACTAGGCTTGGGAAAGAGAAACATGCTCGAGAAATGCAGCTGACATTTTTGAAGTATAGCTGGGTACCTGGAAACCAGAGAAATCCTGAGACACCACTGATAGGCCCCAAAATAAGAAGCTGTAATAGCAACTTATTGTCTAAAAAAGTGGACACAATTTGGGAAAATGAAACAGTTCTAAAGGAACAGCAAACAGCATCATCTGTTGGTTGTGACATGTGAAAAAATGGAAATTCACAGCATCTATTGGCTGCTTGAAGTGGTGACATCCTACACCTCCTTATGCCTCTATGATCTAAAAAGCACTTTTGTCCAAAGTGAAGCCACTTTCTCTGAGTACTTCCTATGCTTCACTTGTTTTTCTTTCCCAAACAGGTTAAATCCTGCAGAAACTTTGAGTGAGCACTTGGATGCTCACCAGGGATGTCTGGCTGACTCCAGGTTCAGTGACGCAGATCATCTCCAAAGTGAGAACTTTGCATAATTATTTTACTGTACTCCATTTGGGCACAGTTTTGGGGGATTGTCCTACCACCTCTGGGATGGTTGGGTAGCCCTCTGGGGTCAGTTTGTCCTCTCCTTTGGGATGGTTTGGCCCCTTCTGAAATCTGTCTAATTCACTTGATACTGGCCAGTATTACATACCCATAGAAATAATCTATTCTAAGTGTATCTGCTGCTATATTGTTGATAAGTTTCTTCACTAATTATCTTTGTAATAACCTGTAATAACGTATACCCTCTTTGTTGCTGCTACACAACTGGCTGCTGATATTATCTGCCATACTAATGATTGATACTATGTTATTGATTGCTTACCATCATTTTTAATACTTGATATATGTATATCTTCACTTTATTAATCATATCCACTTGCTATTGTTGATTTTTGTGCCATTAGTGCTAACCTGTAATAAAGTAGAGAAATTAAGAGGATAAAAGTCTCCATGTCTTCGTGTATTAGGAGGTCCTACAAACGACAGTCATGATCCCTACCCACCCAAAAGCCAGGCAGCCCATTAGGTTGTGACATAACCTCAGGCATGTGCATAGTTTCTCTAAGCATGCTCCATGGTGCCATTGGGAATACAAGTGAACCTACAGGTAAGGACAAAAGTTTTGTCCTTAAGTGACAAAAAGTTTTGCTGGATGTACATGAAGATGTAAAAATCAGTAACTAACATCTCACTACAGATAGGATCACATAGGAGGTTGAAGAAAGGGGAAACATAGGTGCATTAATCAAATAGCTTGTCACCCACTGAAGATGTTTGAGAAGAGGCTGCTCTTGTCATTCAGATCTGTGGTGTTGCAGGGTTCGGCTGCTGAGCACCGAGCTACTCACAAGGCCAGACGCAGTGGCTGATCTGAACACTTGTCCTCCCAGAAGCTGGGAAAAGGGACTGTTTACCAGAACCACCTCCTCCTCTCTGGCACAGTGCTGGTTTGTCACTGCTCAAAGTGAAGGCTCAGGCCTGTAAAGCATTTTAGTGGTCATGAGCAGAAAATATTTGGCATAAGGTCTCCTAGCCTAGCCATGAAAAAAGCAAATGGATGGGTACAAGTTAAATTAGTATTTATCAAGTTAAAGTTTAAAAATTTAAACTTCATCATATATGAATTTGTAGAGGAAATTTAACTTTTCCAAACCCATTTTTTTCCCTTCTGTATGTGGATTATGGCTAGGTAATAAATATGTATAATATAGATGTATTGAATCTGGTAGATTAATTTAACATTTTCTCCTCATGCTACCGGGAGTCATTTCCATGACTACTGAATATGGCAGCATGAAATCAGTAGAGTTACACATAGAACTACCTTGCCCATCTAGATTTCCTCCCCTGCCTTCAGTCACCTAATTAGTTCAATTTGCATCAATTACAATCTGGTTTAATGTGACAAAGTACCTGCTGTATGTCTCTTCAGGCCCACCTACGTACCTGCTGTGAATGTGTTTGCTTTAAAAAGCCAGTGAACTAAGAGCCGAAATTAAACCAAACCAAGCAAATTCTGTTGCATGAATCTTCTGTTTACTCAAATATCTTCCTTCTAGTGGAAAGCTATTGCAAATTGTCCTTTCTATCATTAGCTTGCAAGATCTCTGCCACCATAAGACAGCCCCCCAGCCCCCCCTTACATGCCCTTTTCAAAACTAAATGCGTCCTGTCAATGGTGTTGCTGTCTGAGTTCATTAAGTTCACGCTGCGTCTGAAGTCATTGATAGAAGACATTGCAACAGGCAGGGTGGGAGTGGATTTACAGTTCCTGCACTGCGTTTGGAAATGCTAGGGACAAATTTTCACAGACTGTAATGGAAGAGTCACACATCTGAGACACTGCCTCCATGTGTCATCATGCATATGTTGGAAGATATGAAGCAAGTGGGGAGAAAATAGCCTTGAAATGAAACAAATTTTTAATGAGCATGCTCAGGTAAAGATGAACAGAGCAGAAAAACCTGTCTTCTTTTATTTGATTTGCTGTCTACATTATCTCAATAGCTGTAATTTGATTTGAAGGTTTTTATTGTAACTGATGCCACTTTTAGAAAATCATTAGTCTCTTTATAGGTTAAACTGTAACTGAGTTTTTCTCGCTTTCTTATCTTCTGTTCCATCTTCTATGCAGATGGTGCTTTTTCTTGTGAAAGTTAAGCCAATTAAATAGCTTTAAATATTTGTGAAAAACTGACTGATTACTTATTTTCCTAGGTAGTATGCTAAAATAAAATTATTTTTTAAAGAGATTCAAATATCTGTTTTCCGGAAAGCTCACTCTAAAAGCTTTACTATGGATCACATCAGATCCACAGGGCTCTTCGTAGGTACAGACCCTTCTGGAGCAGAGTCGTGTGTGGAGTTGGAAGTAACTGCATTTAGTGCTCATTTCAAGTAAATCAAGATATACTTTCGTGGCTTTTTGGGTTTTTTTCACTTCTTGATGTTGTGTCATTCTGAAAGGGAAGACAGGAGGGTATTCTATCCTAAAGAACTCCAGTAAAGAACATGTTTACCTGAGAGAGGGAATGGGGTTGTGATTTCTCCCTCTGCTTCCCATCCTTTGAATATTTTGTTGATAATTCTTTCATTTAAATTAAAAAAAAAACCTCTAGACATCAACTCTCTATTCTGGACTAACAAGGAGACATAATCTACTTGACTTCGGTTGAGTTGCACTGAAGATTGCAATGAAAACTTTGGGAAGAAGAAATAAACACTAGTAACAGAGTTTGCTGAAGTGGAGGAATTAACTGAATATAGAGTTGGGGTGGCATTTCCTAAAATCTCAAGCATTAGGCTTAAGAGTTGGCAGGAACAACTGACAGAAAGAAATGCTTCTGACAGAATCTACTAGTTACTATTTTTCCATAATACTTAAATAAAAGACAGGAGAAATTAACTGAACTGGAATGTGTACTAGTGGAAAACATATTTTCTCTACTAATTGATTCATCTGGCTGAATAGCAGTGTTTTTCAGTGTCAGCCACACAAATGACTGTTGATGGGAATCATTATGTCCAGGTTTGCACTTCCCTTCAGTGGAAACTGCTATTAACATCTAAGTGCCTACAGAAGCAAAGCTTTTAACCTCCCCCTGCTATGACAGTTTGTCATTATGAATTCCATTTCAACACAGTAAGCTGAACAAGGTGCACAGATGAAGTGGGGTGCAATTTACTTTTACACAGCTAATACATTGCTAATTACAACTAAATAAATATTGAAACAGGAATTTCTAATAATATTAACCATTACCCTCTTTTAAATGTATTTTGCTGGAGGACTGTTGAGAACTGTAACCACAATTTCAAGTATAATGAAGCAGAAATAAAGGGCGTTTTTATTATTTTTAGCTTTCAGTAGTGAGGTGATTGTTTACCTACAACAGGCAATGCAAAGATCCAGTAAAGTGGAAGTTTATGACATTAATAATAAATGAAGTCATCCTGATGAACTTTTACACCTGAATTTACTTGTTTTAATTCTGGAAAAATGATAGAAAATTGAAAATCCCTGCAGAGGCTTTCTAAATACCTCTACAGATATCATCATACTCGTTTGTCATGACAGCTGGAAAAGAATGACATTTCTAAAACTAGAAACATTCCCTGCAGGTACTAATATAAGCCAGTACCAAACTAGGACCTCCTGTCCCTGCTGCTGTTAGCCTACTCTGGCCAAGTTCCTCTCCTACCTTCCCCAAGATCCCACACCACAGCAATCCCCAGGTCAACACATGCCAGCTGGGACCCTCTTTCTGCTGCTCTTTGTCCTTGGCCAAGAACTCCAGTGCCAGAAACAGCATTAGGAGCTTTTCTCTTGTCCAAAGGGAAATTTGCAGCTGAGGAATGAGGGACAGTGCAGCTGTCTTGCAACACCATAGAGAAATCATAGTAGAAAAGAGATATACCACGCTGATCTCCACTGGAGTAACTTATTTTAATTCCCCCTGACCTGCATCAAAGGGCATTGCAGACAGTACAGGACATATCTCTCCTTTCACTACTTGCTTTTAGGGAGCAGAGTGCCTTGGGGCCTCCCCAGCAGCCTGTGGAGATGGGCTCGGTAGCACCCTTCTGCTGGGCATGTTCGGTGTGCTGCCCTGGCAGGGCATCTCCAGATGTATTACACAGAGGGCAAGAAAGTCTTTGCCTGAGAAAAGTCTTTTCCTGGGAGGCAATACCTCAACAGCCACACCGAGATAAAGAGTGAACTTTTTGTCAGTAATGCATTGGCACTTAACCTCTAGGCCACTGCCTTCATAGGCAAGGTCATAAATACAAATAAACTTTTTACAGGATGCAGCACAGAGACCTGTGAAACCTTGAAATAAGCAGATGTGTTACCTGTCCATGCTTGAGCAGATCCTGAAAAATACAGACTCAATATACTATTGTATAGGGACAATGCAGACACATCTACTATAGTTCCTTTACATCATCACAACGACATTTGGAGGCAAAATATTGAGCTTGTGTTCTCTTCAGAAAATAAAACAGTTGTGTCTCAAAAATCATAAAGACCTCCTTATTCGTGTCTGGGTTTGTTGTCCCAGGGCTGTATCTGCATACAGATTAATACAGGCGTGCCCAGAAGATTATCTTCCAGGCTTAAAGAAAGGCTTTTAAAAAGCCATGTCCTAATTTATAACAGCAAAAAACACAGGGGAAATTACTATAGCCTTAAATGCAGTACAATCTAATGCTTGTATGGTTTTTATCGTATTTTAGAGTTCAGGTTTGTGATCTTTTGTGATAGATACCACAATCTTCAACACACATTGAATAGGAGGGAACTTTAATTCTGCTGGCACAAATATTGTTTCACACTCCTTCTCAAGTCACAGAAAAACAGAGCCAAAGTCCTCAAAAAATTTTGGCATAATTCTGAACAGTTGTCAGTTATTGTATCCGACAATAACCACAGGGAGCAGAAGGAGGGTGGAAAGGAGGCGTGGGAAAGGGAATGTTCTCTACAGCAAAGGAGCCCTCGGCCTCCTGGTGTTTCCCCGGCTCCGGCTGCCATCTAGTGTTGTGCCGGGAGCGGCGAGGGGCGCGGCTCTTTCCCCGAGACCGCCCTCCGCTGCGTCCGCGGGCAGGATAAAACAGCACGGAACCACCTCTCCTGGGACAGCAGGGGAGGAAGACGTAACGCAGAAAGCTGAGGAAGAGCTCCTGCGAAACTATTTCTCAAGTATTTGCAGTACAAGCACTTCTAAATTAAGTGCTTCACATGATTGTAAACGTAGTCTCTGCTGAGCTAAGGAGAGACGTAACAAAATGTAAACTTTAATGTTCCACTGCATGAAAAGGGCAGGTTGGCTTACCCATTGCTGTGGCACGGCCATTGCTATTGTATTTGCTTCCTCTTTTTCTTCCACTTTAATGGGAGTACAGAAGACCCAATTCCCAACTAAAGCAACTTTTGTATACAGAGAATCACTCAGTGTCAAAAATCATCACTGGGATTGTGCAAACCTAGAGTAAGTATGACACAGTGTATGCAGCCAATGCACCAGTCGCCAAGAGAGGCTATAAGCTTCTGGAACAGGATGTGCACACACCATTAGTTTTAGCATCTTAATAGCTTGAATTGTGCTAGAAATTTAGTTCTGCTTTGCATCGGGAGAGAGCATTCCATTCTTTAATCCATTCTCCTCAAACAGGCAGGAGTTTGTAGCTCTTTCGTACAGTGCCATAATGTGCTCTTGGCTGAGCGCAGTCCCCCCAGTTTGTTTGTTCCAAATGCTGCACACAGCTTTGAAGTGTCAGATTTTCTTTGCCCTGTTGTTTTAGCAGGCAGACAGCAGATAGTGGGAACAGAGGACATTCCAGAAGATCCTGCTGTTCTTTAAGAAGCTGCAGATCTTTGTGTGAAGATCGTACAAATTGGAGATTGATGTGACAGACTACAGTCACTGTTGCTCTTGGTGCTGGACACAAGCAGTAATCCAGAGGTGGAACGAATTTTGCCGTTCAGGAGATCTGGCCGACACTCTTGAGGTGTCACATCATTGACATCCTTGTGATGCTTGGAGTTTGCGCAAATCAAGGCAGCCATGCCAGCTGCTGTAGATCCAAAACCAATGTGCTGTTGGGGAGTTGCCTGCCAGCACTTTAGCAACAGGACCAGACTTGTGAAAGAAGCAATTACCTCTCTCACAGGTAACGAATAGAACTGAATCAGCAGCTGGCTTTGAGAGGATGGGAAGAAGCTCAGGAAAAAAAATAGATGTTCCTTATTTGAAATGCTTCATTACCAAGGCCACAGGATGACATTTTATATCTAGTCAGAATGCCTAGTTCACACCGACATTACACTAAGCAAAATTAAACCACAGCTTTAGGTCACAGATATTATGAGTGATAGTCCATATTCCATAAGGGGAGGGGGGAGCAGAGGAGGGATTTTCTGCAGGACTATTTAAGAGGACTGGACAAGAGCCTGAAGCCTCTTGTTGCTTTGGCAGTATTTCATGCTGGAAAAAGCTCTGCAGGATTGAATCAACCGGAATACTCTGCTTTGCAGCTAGAGCAAAGCTCTGCACGTCATCATAGGAAACAATCGCAAATTATCAGCAAATCAATGAATGAAGAGGGCCAGTGATGGGCAATAGCCAAGACAGCAGACAAAGGCTACCGTCCCTCCTGCATACACATCAGTGCTAGAAGTCACTATTACCTATTTTGTACTAATAATTGTTCTAGTGTCAGGCTAAAATCAGTCTCCGACTCTGAAGACCTTTCCTAAGGTGAGCAGTCAGCTCTGTAATAACTGTAGTGACAACATTTACCATTTAAATTCTCAAAGGAAAGGCGAAGGGACTGGTTAAATTTGCTCATATAGTCCTTTAATTTCCAGTAGTATTTTTTTGATTTTTTTCACTTGCTCCAGTTGCTGACTCTGTCCACTTGATCATCTTGCACCTGTAAATTTTGAGTGTTCTTCACTCAGAGCTGAGGTTCAAGCCACAGTGGAATTTGCCAGCTGAAGCCCTGCATTATTCACTGAAAAGCTATGCAAGAAAGTTTTCTGGATACTCGATTGTTGATGTCTTCATGAGGAATATTCATGACCTTAATTTGAGTCTGTCTGCTCAATCTATGGTAACTGGCCTTCCTTTCCAATTGTCTCATTGCCGAGCAAAAGCGATCTCGTAAACATATAATTTTATCTTAAATTATTAAAAAAAAAACCTAAGAAGATTAATTCTGCCTCTCCATCCTTCAAAGCAACAAAACCACCCTTTTTATAGTTTAGAACATTCAGAGACTACCTCATCTATAAACTCTCCAAAGCATTTTGAATACACAGCAATCTTGACTTCCCTTTTTCATTACAAAAACTTGTCAAAATTGCAGGCTAGAATAGAAACAAAATGTCTTTATACTTATTAATTACATTTCAGTGTCCTTTCACATGACAAAAGAAGTGTGCACATATTAAAGAGGTATCTGAGAAGATAATGCTTAGCAAAGTGGCAAACTAGGATTTCTGATCCTCCTGAAAAGGTGTCTGAAATTAAAAAGAAAGCAGATAGCTGATGGCCACTTAGTAGAAAAAAATTACACTAGTTTCCAACACAATCAGAGTGAAGAGGCCCAAGATAAGAAATGCATAAAAATTTTTCCTCAGATAACATTTTTAGAAAAGCTAGCAGTGAAAAAGCTACATGCTTCAACCAGCTGGTAGACCTCCAACACAAATGACTGGCAAGATAATCCATAAAGTTTAAGTCCTAGGCTGGAGGTGATTAATGAACCATGATCTCATTGGAACAAGTTGAAATATTCGCTCCAAAACCCAACTGCAGGCGCATACATAATCCCACATCTAAAGGCACAACAGTTTATGACCTCTGCACATCAGAGGCCAAGAAGAAAAGTGTTCAACTCAGACAGTTTGAGGCCCACAGATCCAGCTTGAGGGGTCACAGCACTGCAGCCTGATAAATGCTACGAAAGGAAGCACAGCTGAAGCCACTGCTGCTAAAGTTATTTATTCCTCACATGTTCTCTCATCCTAAGTACTTTTTAGACATACCTCCATTTCACAAATAAAGTTATGCAGATTTCGTTACACAAAAGTCACAGAAATGGTACAGAAAACATCTCAAAAATAACCATGATCCTACACACATTGTTTACAGCAATAAAGTTACAGTGAAATGCTCAAAAGGTATCCATCCTTGTTGACAGGAATTTAAAAAGTAAAGTAATTGTAAGTCTGGCTTTTTGGGAAAACCTTTAAATAGCAGGCTGACCTTGTTAACATTAATCATCTGGCATTAGATACATCTTCAAATTAAGTATTTCTGAAATATCAGAAAAAATCAACTGATACAAAAACCTGACATTTATAATATGCAATCTGTTGAAACTTCAATATACCATTTTTCAAAGAAAAAATAGTGGGACAGCAGTACAAAGAGTCAGGCTTGCCAAAGCATTGCTGTGTCTCAACTAAACAACCAATGAGACAACTTTCTTTTCAACACAAAAAAAAAAGTCAGTCTAAAAACCTGACAACTTTTTTTTAAAGTGCATTAATTATTTGAACAGTGCACCAATGCTTTTAACAACCTTAAATACAAAAATGTGGAGAAGCAGTATAATTTTCAAAGTATACAACAACTGACACCTAGAATTAAGTCACTAATATTTCTCAATTTATAAACCCTTTAGGTTCAGGTATGTATCTTCTTCTGTGTACATTCTGTAAAACACAATGGAAACCTGGTCCTGGTTGGTCACTGTTTTCATACCTTACAGAAAATTATGTAAAAAATATGGACTATGGGCTTATTTTTTTTTGCCAGCTGAAGTACTGAAAACTCTCTTGGATTTGATGATTCTTTAGACTATGAAACACAGTCATCCATGAAGAAAACAAATCAAAATTAACAAAATGCAAATCATATTGCATCTTAATTTCAAGTAAGTACATTTGGTGATAGGTGTGCTCAGAACTTAATTCATGCATGTATTTTCTGGCACAATAACTATTACTTTCGAAATTGTAATGGATTTGCAAGTGTACTGGCCACTTATGAGGCTAAAGAACAGATTGTGTCTATCTACCATCAGAAAGATAGAACGATGACTATAAAACCAATGATGGATAAGTAATAAAGGCTTTAAATTGTAGCCAAAACTACAGGTAACTAACAAGTTTGGAAATGTGTGAACTACCTCTACAAAAACCGCAATGAAATAAGGAACTGGATACACTGGAGACCAGACAGAGAAAGACTGGATAAACAGTAATGCCTTCATCTTTTTGGGTTCAGGATCAGATGTGATGACATGGTGTTAGGACAGTGGATTTTGATTTTGTCACTTACAGAACTAGAGATCTTTATTTACCTATACATCAAAGAGTCTCTTGCTATGTGTTCCAGTGTAGTATAAAACTTGAAAATACTAGTCGCATGTATTTATTTTTCTAGATTTTTACCTAATTGTGATGTTAAATAAAATACTGAACAGTTAAAGCTTACTTAGAATGTTGTTCAGTCTCAAAGCTCTATTTAGCAGCCACACCAGTACTGAAAGACTACCATCTATTCAAAGCATAGAATGACCACCATGTGGGAATATGAGACAACATCAGATAATGACATTTACGGTGCAGCTTTGGCCTTCAGTTGGTTGCATCATCTCTTCTCAGAGGAATTACTTGAAGTGCTTTGGCTATTCTCTCTCCGATAGCTCGGCTACTTGCTGCAATTATTCTTCGAGACATCAAATCAAATGGTCCACCTAGAAAGCAAAGCAGACAAAGCAACCAGTTTATATATGAAGAAAGTTAAAAAGCTGGTATGAAAATAAGCATTAAAAAAATTGAGTGTAAATTGTATGTTACTATTTAGGACCGAGTTTTGCCTCTGGACAAAAATGCATTTATCACAACAGGTATCTCGTAGGTGCTGCGTTTAAATTCTCTTCAGTGTATGTTTACTGTCTTTTTTCATTTTTCCAGGAGTCCAGCCAAGGGAGTAAAGGTTGTCTTCTTGCTTAAGAACATACAATTAACCTGTTCTTCATCTATTAACGGGTTGGGAACTGTTCAGTAGTGGTAGCTTGGAAAAAGAACTGAAAAGAACTTCTTGCCTTCTCATTTCAGCTACATTTTGCTCCCTATTAACCATTTAAAAGGACAGAAGTAGTACGCAGGCTCGTGTATTTACCTGTTACATCCAGCAGTACTCCACCAGCTTCAGTAATAATGATTCCAGCTCCTGCCATATCCCAGCAGTGAATCCCCATTTCATAATAGGCATCAGCTCCACCAGTTGCCACAAGGCACATGTTCACAGCTGCTGTACCAACAGCTCTAATCCTAAAGGAAATACAAGATGTTGTTTTAACTGAGAAGAGTTTGCACAAAAGTTACAGTGTCTGTACACTGCACAAAGAACACAGAAATGTCATGATGGAAGTGAACTGAGCTAGAGCAAGCATGATGAAATGCTGCAGTGAAAAATAAAAAAATGGGAATGAAGTGTTGCTTAAATAGCTTGAAGAGTTTTCAAAATACAGAAAATTTCCAGAAATTAGATTTACAAATTTGGTTAATCAATTTTGGTTTAAACACATCTTAAATTATTTCTTAAACTAAAACATATTATGGAAGATAATTTCCCAGGAAACAGTTACAGATAGTCTATTTTACTCTTTAAATACAAGAATTCAAGGAGAGTGTACACTTTTCAGTGCTGAAAAACCATTTTCTTCAGTTTCTCTGGTTATCCTCAATAAACTCAGTAATCTCTGACATGCCAAACTCCCTAACAGTAATCACAAAAAATAAATTACACAGCATAAATTTGGTCTGGATAACTTCACCAAACCCTTGTGTCACAAATTCCAGTTTCTTTGAAATGTCAATGCACTTAGCAAGTAAGTGTGACTGGTACAAATATAACTGTAGTTATTTCAATTAACAGTAAACTGCACATTAAATTGTAACTGACAGCAACTAAACTACTGCAAACAGCAAGTTAAATCAACTGCAGTCTCAAATTATTGTTTATAAATAAAATGCCAAAGCTGAACTCACAACACACCTAAAATGTATTTCCTACTTACATCTTAGCATACATTCTTTAGCAACATCGGAAGACTTTTTGGAAGTAGAAAAAATTCTACATGTTAAGTGTCAAAACAAGAATCCTGAGAATCTCAGCATAAAACTTGTTAGATTAGAAACGTGAATATGGTTGAGTAACAAAGAACCGTCTACTGAAACCAACTTAATACAAAATGATTTGTGGAAATTTAGACTTTGGCTTATCTGGAGGAGAGGAAGCAGGGAATGCAACCAAATAAGAGCAGTTTATGGACAATTTAAACTGCTCAGACAAATTAAAATTGTATGGTTTTGAAAGAGGAAAGGGAGATCTACTTTTGTCTTATATATATAAAAAAACCAATTTTCATTACTACAAGGAAAGGAAACAAAGACATGTAATATAGCTTCTGTTCATCCAGTTTTATTTCTTGTGTGTTTGTAGGGGAAAAAGCACAAAATTGTATTTAATTTTTTTAACTAGTAAATACAACAGCCCAAACATGCTTTGCTTCTACTGATTGTTAGGGCTCTCTTCTGTATGTCTAAGCTTGAAAAAGTTAAACACAGTTTCTCTGGAAGCTACTAGACAGAAACAATTAAATCATATTTCACATTTAAGGTGTCAAATATAATGCAACCAAAGCTTTCTAAAAATTATCATATTTACAATATTAACCATTGTCAGTATATATAAATATATAAAAAATAGGAAGTATCTTACCCATGAATAGGAATACTGAGAAGTCTTTCCATATTAGAAAGAATTATTTTTATAGCCTCTGGATCACGATTCGACCCCAATTCTGTTACTAAAAGGGATTTTGTAATGTCTGGAAAAGGAAAAAAAACCTCACTCTTCCAACAGCACAAGTTAAATAGTCACAGTAACTAGCAGAGTTTACTTAATTGCTTTCTTACAATACTATTCTTTACTGAATATAAGTGAGGTATCTTAATAAAATATTACATACATATAAAATATTAAAATCTGTTATTACTTGGAAAATGGCAGGAAAAAATAAAATACAATGAAAGAAGCAAGATCTGCTCCAGCTGTGCATGTACATTAATTAATGCCAGTACTAAATAAAATTCTGCTGCTCTAAAAATTAAAACAGTCTTGAGATACTTGAAGATCCCATTTGAAGCCTGGATTTTACTTGATGTGGGGTTGTAAGCATAGAAGAGTGCTACTGATTTAAACCAATAGGTCACACCTGGGAGAAGTTGAATTGTTTGGCAGATTTGTTACACTCTAAAGAACAATCTCAAACAGACTGCAGACACACAGAGAAATAAAAACAAAGAAACAAACTAACAAAACCACAATACATGGGGAATAAAATCTTCAATTGCCAAGTCCTGATTTTGCACAGATCATATCATATGCATCAAAGAGAGCATAAAAGGTGTTTCTCAAAACTAAACAGCCCATGGCCAAAGAAAGTCTGGCGAAACAAAACTATGAGCTAAGAAATACCAATATATCCAGAACTGAAATTTCTGCTGTCTCACTTGCAATCTGGTAATCACCAGAAGGAAGCTACTCAGTTCAGCTTACCTTCTTGGCCTGATACTTGAAGTTTCTGACCATTGCAAAATGCACCTTTTCCTTTTCTGGCAGTATACATCTTGTCTTCTATACAACTATACACAATTCCAAACTCTATCTGCAAGAAAAAGGAAAAATACTTTGAGGGGTTTTTCCCTTTCTTCATATTTACTGCGAAAGAGGAAATTACAGAACTTAGTTGTAACTAGAAACAAGCAATTAATTTGGGTTTGATTAGATATTAAGTAATGAAAAGTATACCTTTTTGTTTACAACAAAGCCAATTGAAACTGCCACAAATGGAAACCTACAAAACAAAACATTTCACTAATTTATAGTGAGATACTAAATTTCTTCAATTACCACGCTTATGCTTAATAAAGACAGTGTTCAGTTAAATGTAATGTATATTTGAAAAACAAACGTGGACTATATAAGACATAGTTTTCTGCAATTTGCACAATTTAGCTGAAAATAGAGCCAACAACACCTGTTACCATTTGAAACATAAACTTTCCTATCCACTAGGGGCTGTCCTAACCTCAGGACTGTTTTTTACAGCCTGAGAATGCAAACAAGCCTCTATGCTACTAACCTTTCTCAGAACGAACAAGCTGGCCAAAATGGTCTCATAAAAAGAACCAAGTTACCTCTCTCCCCCCACCTCCCCTTTCTCCACCGTGACAAAGACAGGTATTGAAGAATGCAGGGAGGCTGAAGACAGTGGGACTATGTAAGACATGGTGGATTGCATCTCAGTCTAAGTTTGAAACAATCAAGCAATTAATTAATTATTTTTTACTTTTTTTTTTCCCAATTCCCAGACATTTGTTTTTATTCTTTCTGCAAAAAATACCAACTTTTAAGCCTGCAGATTCAGCAGAATGGGTTCTTTTCTTATAACGTTCTGAACATGTTATTTAGCAGGATTCAGAAGGTGTTTAAAAGCCACTGTGCACATAGCAGCAGTCATTATCAAAACTGAAATCAAGCAGACTCAGAAAAGCTCACTGAGACCAAAATGTATCACGTTTAAAAGACATAAGGAATAGGCTGTCAGCATTACACTGACAGCCCTCCTCATCTTGGTGCGGAATACCACTGCTAATTATTGGCTATATCCTGCTTTCTTTTATACTTGGGGCTCCTAGATCTCAATGGATTTGAAATTTCTTGGAAATCAGCACCTGAAGCTGTTATTCCCTTTCTGAAGATGCTGCAACTTCTTATTTTGAATCCTGTTCCTGTTGAAATCTGCTCACTATCTTTGGAATCCATGCCAAAGGCTGCTGACCCCTGCCATATAATACAGGCCTCTTATGGAAAAATTGATGTAGGTAACAGAGCGAGACTATTGTAATATTCACAAGAATATTAAAATGCTTACAAAAACTGCCCAATAGCTCTCAATA
The DNA here is from genome assembly GCA_013398955.1 of Callaeas wilsoni. NCBI lineage: Eukaryota > Metazoa > Chordata > Aves > Passeriformes > Callaeidae > Callaeas > Callaeas wilsoni. Next base: position 85,126 of record VWPU01010821.1, read on the forward strand.
AGTAGCAATTTGTAACTATTAACAAGTTCACAGTATCCCTTTTAAAGCAATTTAAAAATTACGAACAACCTTACTTTCATGGAACTGGAGAAAGAAAAAGGGTAATCAGCTGAGGATGCTAACAAAAAAAGTGAAAGGTGGACCTGTGTACAAAGTTGGTAGTTCCATCAATAGGGTCTATAATCCATGTGGGGTTATCTGTCAGAATGCTGCCCTCTCCAGCTGCAACAGATTCTTCTCCGATAAAGCTACAGTAGAAACACATAAAGACAAAATTCTTTAAAATGTCTGAATTACAACATTGTCCTTGACATGGAAATTCTTAAAAGTGAGATGAGGCTTTGAGTACCACCAGTGATCATATGCAAAAAGCTGAGAAATACATTATTTATCCAGAAAGCACCAACCACATCTGACCAAGCTTGCACCAATATTTATGATGTCAAGGATAATCACAATATGTGGGGAAAAGAATTTTATGTATCAACATAGAAATAATACCAGAATTTAGCATTCAGAATATATTAGAATAATACCAGAATTTAGCATTCAGAACACTGATGTTTTCATAATTTTTTTCCAATTACAGCGTCATCAAATTTTGTTCAAAAATAACCATAGCTATTTACACCTTTCAGCTTATTTGTGCTATACAGCATTATTTTTTAGCTTGTGTTTTCAGTGAAGAAAACCTTTGTGGTCTTATGTATCCAGTTAGAACACTGCAGCAACTGTTAAATTTGAAGACTGATTTCAACCCAAATATGACAGAAAGTTGTTAATCTCAAAACTTTAGTTTTACAAGCAGAACAAAATGGTAACATGGTAAAGGGATGAAATTCAAACCAGAGTTCCTGAAGAAGATGGGTAAGTGAATGCTCAGCCACAGTACTAAACCCCAGGGACACAGAAGGCACAGCACCACAGCACCCCAAATTTCACAGTTTTTGCTGCTCATGAAGGTGTTTGTTTTGGACTAAAATTATTAGATTGAGTCTAAGCGGGTGGAATACTCTTTGAGGCCTTTTGCACATTGTCACAATTTTATCACACATTACTCAACCTATGAAAAGTTTGCAGAAAACACATGCTTTCCTCCACAAATGTAAAACGAGAACTGCTGAGAGGAAACAAATGAGGTCCCTTTAATATTGATTAGAAGTTTTATGATTAACTAGAGAAGTGAAGATGACTAATCAGAAAGAAACAGCATGTTTCCAAAAAGCAGGAGACCTTCAGAAAAATGAAACTGAATATAGGTGGATGAGTAATTCACTAGGAAGAGAAGTTCAGCACCATTATGTCTAATGCGACACTGGTTACCTAAAATAAAAAGAAGCGAAAATATTCTAAAATGCTTACCAATGTCACAGAAACTGTTATTTCAAGGTCATTCCACAAGTCTGTATGCTTATACTAATTTGGTTACTGATCTTTTGCACCACCTCAGTTGTTCCAGTTCTACAGAGATTTCTTACATTTCACATCTACAGCTACGATAACAAAATCTCCAAGAAAATGAAAGAAAAAAACAGCAAATTGACTTTAAGGAAACTGTATTAAACTTGAGCCATTATGGTCAAAATGCTGAAGACAGACCCATGTAAGCAAAATACATTTTTCAGGGAGTGGGGGATAGGGGTAGAGAAAGGGGCAGGGAAAGAGGAAAAGAAAGGAAGAGCAATTAAGAAAACCAGTATTTTGTATGACAGTCTTTCTGTTATGCAGAACAAGGAGATCTTATCTTCTTTAAGGATGCTTTATCAAACTGCATGAGATTTGCCAAAGGCACACGCAGTTCCACAGGACCCATCCAACACACACAGCAAAGGCACAGTAGTTTCAAAAGCAGACATGAAATTTGGGTTCCAGGTCTCCTGAGGCCACCTTTGATCTTCCAACGCAATAACCAAGAAGTTTATTACAGTTGGCTCAACTGCAAGTGACTTTCAGCCTAAGTTTTGTCTCATGTCAGTAGACCTGGGGACACCTTGTTTTGTTGCTACAGCCCTGGGCAAAATTTCAACCCATTACTACTCTAAAATACTTAATTTATTGAAGGTAAAGGAGAATGCTACAACTTTCCAGCATGTCAGTTGTAAAAAAACTTTACCAAGCAAAATCATAAACTTTCCATTTTTCTTCTGTCGAAAGCATACTGGTAACAAGCCATACCTGTGAGAAGGATACTTTTCTTTTATCAAAGAAATAATGAAGTTTTCTACTTTTTGATCAGTTTCTGTCACTAGATCTACAGGTGAACTTTTAGTCATAACAGATATTTCTTCTTTGAGTGCTCCACGGATTATCTGTTAAAACAAAATGAAAAAAATATTTCACTGTTAGCAATAAAGAAAGTATTAATTTTCAAAAAAAAACCCCTGAGCATAATTTTTACGGTCATTTTCCATACTGCACACACAAAACACAAAGGCAAGCAGTGACATAACCAGGATTTAACTGCAGGAGCTGGAACTTGCATCTCTAGTCCCTACTCAGTACAAAGTTTTACATGGCCTTAAATCTAAGTACTACAGGAAGATCTGCAAGTAGATGAAATTTGGGTCCATTTTGTTAGGACAGGTTTTAAATTTACAAATTTAAATACCAGAGTTGAATAAAACACCTAACACTGAGCTCAAATCAGCTATTTTTAGCCAGACCCTGTATTTATGACCTTAAAACTATCAGTATCAACTTAAGCAAGAATCCATGCCTCACAGCCCACAGAATTACTTTACTATAACTCAGAAAGATTTTCTGAGGGAAGACTTTAATGAGGTCGTTGCAGAGACAATGTTCCACAGATTTTGCAGCTCCAGGGGACAGAATTGGTTTGTGTGCCATTTTGTCTGGCTGCCACAGCCCTCAAATGTACTAAGCAGAACTACTAAGAACTCAACATTTGGTAACCACTCGTGCTGAGGCTTTGCCAAGATGTACAAAACTTTTCTTGTTCTAAGCCATCTTAGCTCTCAAATGGCAAAACATCAGCACTGTAAGGGATGGTTCTTACTTACAGAAGCAAAGCAGTCTTCATGAAGAGAAACAATCTTAAAACGGTTTGGGTTGGAAGGAGCTTTAAAGACCACCTAGTTCCAACCCTCCTGCCATGGGCAGGGACACCTTTCACTAAACCAGACTTACAGCTCCATCCAACCTGGCCTTGGACACTTCCAAGGATGAAGAGACCACAATATTGTATTATGCGCCATCAACAAGCCACTATATAAAGCTGATTGAGGCATTCACAAGAAAGACTGTCACCAGCTTTCAGGTGGTAAAATAATACGGTAGACAGGAGCAGTTTAACGGGAAAAATAGACATGCTCTTTGTTTAACACAATTCTGAATTTTATTTTATTTTTTTAAATTAAACTCAAGGAACAAAAGTTACTCCTTAGTCTTTAATCGGGCTCCAGCCAAGGAAAAGCACAAAGTTGTTTTCTTAAGTTAACCAAGTTGCAACATAAAAGACACTCTAATCTTGCGCTTGAACATCACAAACTATTCTGCCCATTTAGGTTTTTGACAAAACGCTCTTCAAAAGACATTCCAACGTCAACCTCCTTCAAAAGCTATATACATACTAGACTCAATAAGTCACGTTGTTATTTATATATAAAGAGCTTATACATACCTCCCCAGCTTTCCTTGCTAAACCAACTGCATAATCCATACATTCTTGCCAGGGATCTGCCATCTTTCCCGAGATAAAGAGCCTAGCAAAAGGAGAGATTAATGCAAAAAAAAAATATTATGGCTTCTTTGCTTTCTTTCTTTTTTTTTACAAATTCGAAGTTTTTTGCTTCACCTGGTTTATTTTTAAGCACTGTTGAAACGAGGCAATACACCGAGCGCACGCCGCGCCTCGGGGCTGCGCGGTCCCGCGGCTGCAGGGGAGCTGCCCCGGCCGCTGCCAGCACGCGCAGCCCCCTCACGGCGCCCGAAATGGCGGCTGCGGCGCGCGCCGCCCTCACCGCCGCCT
>VWPU01010822.1:0-133590 GCA_013398955.1 Callaeas wilsoni
GTGTCGGGCCGGTGTCGGGGCCGGTGTCGGGGCTGGGGGTGTCTGGCTGGGACGTTTGTGCTGAGGCTCTCCCGTGTCCCCGCAGGGATCCTGCGGCGCTGGGCGCCCCGCGCGCTCCCGCTCTGCGGCCCCTCCGCCCGGTGCGTCGGGCACGGAGCGGCCCCGGCCCGGGCCCCGGCCCCGCTCTGGACCCCGCGGCTGCTCAGCGAGAACCGGCCCCGGGCAGGGACCCCGTCGGTGCTCAGCAGGTGCGGCTGCGCGGCTTCTCCCTCGTGCAAAATAACCTTAAAAGGGGTTGCAGATATATGGAGGAGTTTCTCTCGATCTATTTTACATATATGTAGTTAATATATATTTTTATTTATGTACTTTATATGTTTTATATGTATATATTGTTTCAGATAAATAAGTGATTTGAAACACATTTATATTATTTAAAAATATATTTATACATAAATATATTTAAGAATATGTATTTTATTCCACTACATATGCATTACATAATATGTACTATACTGTGAATTTATTATGTATCCTGAAACATACAATATATCATTTATCATCGTGTGTATTAATATTACATTGTTATATAGTCTGATATATTTAATAATATACATAGTATTATATAACATATAAAAATAACGTGTAGTATATATGTTGAAATTCCTCCATATATATATTAATATTGTAGAATCATAGGTGGGAAAAGACCTCTAAGATCATCAAGTCCAACCCTTAACCCAGCACTGCCAAGGCCACCACTAAACCGTGTCCCCAGGTGCCACATCTGTACAGATTTTTACATCTCTCCAGGGATGATGACTCCCATCACTGCCCTGGGCAGCTGGTTCCAATGCCTGATAACCCCTTCTGTGAAGAAAGTTTTCCTTAGAGAGGATCTAAACTTTCCCTGGCAAAACATGAGGCTGTTTTCTCTTGTCCCATTGTTGATTTCTTGGGAAAAGAGACTGAACCCATCCCCCATATGTATATATATAAAATACATATAGAAATAGATAAATAGACACACACATGTATAATATATAAACCTCAGTCTGACACACTTGGGCACCTTTGCACTCTGCAGTGAGTTTGTGTTAGCCCTGAGCCTCTCACTTCAGTCACCATTAATGCTTGAAGCAGGAGGTAAGTTAGGATATTCTTTGCAGCCATATTTTACAATTAGCCTTGTAATCACTGCTGTTTCTCTTGCTGCTGATGGGTGTTGATGATTTCCAGAGGTCCCTTCCAACCCAGACTGTTCTGTGAGTCTGTGATTAATATTCTAAAAGTGTTTTCTGAATCCAAATAACAGCCGAATATTGGCTTCTGAGTGTTTGACTGCTCTTAGTAGATTAAAAAAAAAGGTGTTCTTTGCAGAATAATAACTTTGAGCTGAATGTTGACAAGAGTCCAGCCCTGCAGTTGGTATTCTACACTCCTTAGGTGCTGTGCTATAATATTAGAGGAGTCCTTGTTACCCTTCAAACAAGCCACAGCCCTTCTGAACTCTCTCTGTGGGATAAAAGCAATGATTACTTTTAGAAAAAGGTGTTTCATTCCTCTTCTGTTTTCCTCCCTGTTTTGGGGGTTGGTTTGATTTTTTTTTTTTTAGTGTCACACCTCTACTTCCAAGTTTACTCCAGCAGCCAGCGAGGACCCTCACCTACTGCAGCTTACGGAAAGGAAAGAGGAAGAGTGTGAAATCTGTGGTCAAAAGGTTCCTCCGGCTGCACAATGGCCTCTGGGTTAGGAGAAAGGTGAGATTTTTGGGATAACGAGAGCCTGTTCTTTACAGTCAGGGTAAAATGTAGTTGTTTTCGTTCCCTTGGAGGGCAGTGGCTGGTGTGGAAGTTAAAAAGAGCTCTGTAGAGAGACTCCCATTTTCCCGAAAGGGGGGAATTTATCCAGGTTTGCTGAGCAGTGGGGCTGTGTTCGTGTATTTGCAGTCACCTGCTAAGAAGTGGGGGTTTTTGTGTGCATTTTCTTCTGACAGTCTGGTTATAAGAAGAAACTGTGGAAGAAGTCAGCTGCCCAGAAGAAGCGTTTGAGGGAGTTTGTGTTGTGCACAAGGACACAGTGTAAACTCCTGGACAAAATGACCACTTCCTTCTGGAAAAGGAGGAACTGGTACATTGATGACCCCTACCAGAAGTACCACGACCGCACGAATCTTCGTGTGTAGAAATCCTGGTTTTGCACATCTCTGGGATGGGGAGTGGTCTGAATTTTGGAACATAAATCTGTAATGCCTGTACTTTTTTAAAATAAACATGTGCATATCATCTGAGCAGAATTATGGGAATCATTGCCCACAATAAAGGAATACTCAAGATTATCTTCACCTGCGGTTTGTGTTTTACTTAGCGGAGGTCAGGCTACACATTCTTATGTCTGGTGGTTTCCTGTGATTGTCTGACATGGAGGAACACTAAACAGCACTAAAAGTGAATAATTCAGCATATTTAATCTTGGTATTTTTTAAAGAAATATGTTTAAGTAACCCCAGGATCTATTTTGCTATATCCATGCTTATTGGTGGCTCACTGAATGGAGTCTTTTGGGGAAGAGGAGAAAGGAGAGCAGGGTCCAGCTCAGCATTGCTGCCTGTCACAGTAACACACTGTTGCCTTGTGTCCATGCTAGAAAGAGTAGGGAAAAAAACCCAACAGTTTCATAGCTAGATGCTGGTTTTATAACTGATTTTAAAATGTATTGGCCACCAGCTTTCATTGCAGGACTCGCATTTTGTGTCCTCTGTTGGTTTTTGAGTAGTAGAATCTATCCTTTGTGTCCTGCACAACATCCTCAAGCAGACAAGTCAGGGTAATTTCTTGTTCCTTTTAATTTTAAGTCTAACTACACCTCACACTGCACATTCCTGGTCGCACATAAATGGAACAAACCCAAGGGTTCATCATGGAGTCTGTTTGGAGTGTGCAGAGCAGGTAGACCCTGGTTTTGCTAAGGGTCAGATCAGATGTTTTCTCTACAAAGCTGATACTCCAGCAAGTGTATGAAAGCAGTGCTTTAAAGCATTCCCTGATAACCCATTTTTGAGCAGACAACCCCTGGTTACCAGCCCCAGAGCTGCCTGTATAGCAGAGGTGGTTTGCTGTACAAGGCTGTAGCATTGCAATGAATTCACTAGTTACTCAGAGTGTTCAGTAGCTGTATTTTGTTCTTTTTCCAGTTCATGATACAGAAAGTTCTGAAGGACATGCAGCACTTAGTGAATACATCTATATACAGTCAGCCAGAATTCAGATAAAAATAATACAGCAATCAAAGTGATTATTCTGGCCTGCCAGATACATTGAACAGACTAAAGATGTTTGTTTTTGTTTTTGTTTTTTTTTTAATAAAGAAAAGATTAAGACTTTATTCAAGATGTATATCAAGCAGTATAACAAAACCAGCAAAACATCAACCTTTGGAATACTGTTGTAATGGCCGTCCTTGTGAGGCATCAAGTGTACCATTGTATCACAGACCTTTTCTACCCATCACAGGAAAGAAATCACACCAAGTGCACAATTATGAGCCTTAAATAGTTTGTCTAAACGCAAATCCCAACGTGTTCTCTGCTAGTTCAAATATGGTGCTGGATGCAAAACAGGTACCCAAAACTAACAGCAAAAAGGAGACTGTGGGTAAGGAGCACGAGGGTTCATCAGGACACGAGGACTCGCCAGCAGCCAGAGGCAGCAGGTTGTTTACAGGAGGAGCATTGTCTCTCCAGCTTTCTCCCTCCTAGCAGGAATAAATCACTCAATTCTCTTTCCTTCTGTGCTGGGTTACACTTCAACAATTTAGGTTGATCCATCTCAGGGTGACAGGGACTCACGTGAAGTCTGTCTTGTGTTTGATGTGATCCTGATTCAGCAGTTGGCAACCGCTGGAGCTGTGCTGACGCTGACCCTACAGCAGGAGAGGAGGCACGGAGGGCTGCACTGGGCTACTCCAAGCTTCTTCTCTGCATAACTGTGTGGGTTTATGGTCAATTGGGGAGGTAATTCGCAGGCCTGTTTACCACAGAGCATCTCTAGCTGCAGTTTCCTTCCCCTCAGCCTCAATTTCATGTGCTTAAAATAACGCACATTTCACTGGAGCCTTGAGCTGGGTAAAGGCTGTTTCCTAGGGCTGGCCTGTTCCCTTCAGGATTCCACTCTCCCGGACGTCTCTGAGACATCAGGAGGTGCCTGCCTGCCCTACAGGACTCATGGTAGGGGCCAGCTGCTTGAAAGGCCCCACAGCTGGGCTTTTTCAACTAAGCCGGATCTGCTATTTTAAACCATCAGCTGAAAGATTGCTTGATTTTAAGAGGGGAGATCTGGAAGTGGTCAGCCAGCCTGCACACTCAGAGCTGGAATGGGAAGGGAGCTGAGAACTGCTCCTTTCCAACGCACGCCTAGAAAGCATCCATCCATCCATCCATCCATCCATCCACCCATCCATCCATCCATCCATCCATCCATCCATCCATCCATCCATCCATCCATCCATCCATCCATCCACCCATCCATCCATCCATCCATCCATCCATCCATCCATCCATCCCTCCCTGCCTCCTCTCCTCTCCCGGGTCCCGCACACCCTGGTTTGCCAGGAGGGGTCAGCAGCAGCTCAGGAAGGCGATTCACCGAGCCGGGCTCGCTCCTTGGCAGAGGCTCCGGAGAAAAGCTGGAACAAAAGACTTCACGGGCGGTGTTTATCCGGAATGGACACACACAGCCGTAACACTGAACTGACAGACTTGGGGCAGCCCCTGTAAACAACCCGTGCGAGGAAGGAAAGTGAGGAATCGAAGCGAGTGGCCGTTCTCGTCTGTACAGAACACTGGAGCACAAGGAGCACAGGTGCACGTGGCCAGGCATTCACACGTTGTCTATCTATACACAAATATACAGCTCCGCTGATAATACTTTTTTTTTCCAGAGATATGAAAAGGTTTATTTTTCTCATTTATACAGTGAATGTTTTGAGAGATATAAGGCAACTCCCTTGTCAACATTTCACCTCAGCACTTAAGAAATGCTAAACAGTCAAGTTTACAGTAAAACAGCAGATTAGACGCACATTAAATAGTTTTAGTGAGAATCAATGTTAATACAGCGTGTCTGAGATTAGAACTTGTCAGATGTTACGCAGCTCTACGTCATTGGGGTTATTTGGCATAATTGAGTGCAAACTTGTCAGCTTCTTTTTTATCTTACAGCAGCCCATTGCATAGCAGGGAAACATGGCTTGCTTGCAACAGGATTTTATTTTCTGCTAACAGTGCAGGCAGTTTTCCTATTTCTTTTTAATGTTAGCCAAAAGAAATCAAATAAACTCTAAAGCTGCTTCGAAGTAAAATACATAAGCTTAGCTTCTCAAAGCTTTTGCTGAGTATCTTCCAAGGACTGACTCTTCTGTAACTGCTCTTTAAACAGGTTGACTTAGATTTTTTCTTAATTGACTTTCATAAGAATTTTTCAAAATTTGCAAAATATGACTGAATCAGCACATGTAAAGGAAATAAAATTCTCAGGTAATGAGGCCAGATTCTGTGGCAGACACAGGAAATACCTGCTTGCTTTTTCCATTTCCTAGCCAGGTCAGATGAACATTTCTGTGTGCGCATAAGTTAATTCTTTCTTCCCCACACATGTAGGAAGCTGTGGGGGTGACCTCAGGGATCCACCAGATGGGCAGCTGGGATATGGATGCACACCCAGCAGAGAAGTGGTTTCAAAGGCCACTCAGATTTGTCTCTGAGCCTGGCACACTCCAGCTGGCTGTTGGCACCCTGGGCTGCTGCACCTGAGCCAGATGAACAGTGACCACCATCGAGCCCCTGTGCTGATCCACTGGTGATGGCACATCCTACATAATGCTAAATGCTTTTCTAGTCTATGTGACAGGTCCAAGAGCAAACACAAAGGGTCACGTAATTAACTTATATGTGAATCTCACATGCTCAACACTTACAAGAGACACCAACTTGAAGCACAAATACACAAACCCTACCATGTCTTCCTCTTCTTTTATATTTCTCATTTATATATGGATACAAATATACCACTCCATCTGGTTCTTGTGGTTCTAACCAAACTCCATGCTACAGGAGAAACTCCAGGCTTCAAAAAGCATCTCAGACCCAGCACCCTCCTCTGCTCATGGAAGCAGAACAGCAGCCCCTCAGCAGGAGAGCAGAGTGCTGGGACTGGCACTGTTGCAGCAGGGAATAAAGGTGTGTTTTCCCCTGGAAAAGCATCACTAAAGCAATTCTAACTTCTGTTGCTACAGCTTGCTCAAGCCTGGCTTGCTCACACTTTAAAACTCGCAGTAGAACATTGGCCACAAATGGTGGGATTTAGTTCTTCTACGCATCATTTTCCACAAAATACTCTCCTGGCTCAGGCTGATCAAAATTAGGACTCCCCCTTCATTACATCATTGAAACCATTTCTTTTCTCTTGCATGTCTCTTCCTCATCCTCTGTAAGGGGTTCTGTCCCTGTGGGTTTAGCACAATGATTTTCTCAGAACATGGTTTTTACTTGCAGAAAAACGCAGCTGCAGCTCAGCTTTTGCTAACAAATCTTGGACATTTTATGTAGTCAAAGTACTTTGACATTTGTTACATCATTCAGTCTTGAGGAGGAAGGGAGGAAAGAGAAATCCATGGGTTCTGCAAATCCATTTCATCAATGACAAAGCCATAAATAAATACACTGTCAATGTAGCATCATGAGTAACTGATTATTGTTGCTTCCGCTGGGCATTCACAGAGCAAGAGCTATGCAGACACAAATGAAACTGTAAATGTACAGTGTGGGTGGGTGCACACTCTGCAAACCAAACCAGGACCCCTCACCTGCAGGTGCCTGCCAGACTGTCCAACCCACATCAGGGACAAACGCCAGCAGCATGTCACAGAAGGATGCGGAGAGCGGAGGGAGAAAGGCCATGTCTACAGTGCTGTACATCAAAGCACATCCATCCCACTGCTGTTTCCTACATTATGAACGAGTAGCTCTTTAAGGCAGAAGAGAGACATTCTGTGGATCTTGGTGCTATTGGCTCATTGCACTCACATTGTTTCAGTGGCAGAGGACGAGGTACTTTTCTTCCTGAAGCGAGGTCTAAGGGTCCTAGGCGGTGCCTGCAGAAAAGCAAGACAAGACTTCAGAGGCATAATAGGAAACATCTTTTTTTCCTTACAACTCACCCATCTTTGTGGGACCTCTGTGACAAGGATCCCATTCCAGGCATGAAGTAATAGAGAAGTTTTGGCCCTGAAGATCAGTAATGAATGGCCAGCTGAGGACAAACCTCTTTAAGAAACCTGTTGTATACCCAGGTTACATCAACACCTTCCTCTCTGATGCTCAGTTAGAGGCATGGCTGAAGATTGCTAATAACTCAACAGTTGTAAGAGCCAGGTCAAACTGGTGCCAGTTACAGCAGCTCATGGATCTAGAGATCAAACTGGTGGCAGGGAGCCAGCTCTGCTGTCTCCCAGCCCATCCTGCACTGTCCAATTCATCCGCACCTCCTCGGAGGGTACAGCTCATGGCATTACAAAGCCGAAGGGGTTCTCAAGGTGAAACACACTGGGCGTGTAATTCTCATGAGATAGATCTCTTAAAAATCAGCCTCTTGCTTGGGAAAGAGGCCAGACAATGTGCTGAAATTATTTTAGAAACCAACTATTTGAATTCTGCCTTGTAGTCAGCTGGTGCAGAGATTTACAAGGAGCCCTGAATGCCCAGGAGGAGGCAGGCCAACCCCATAAATCTGGTTTCCTGTGCTTAATCCTGTTCTCCAGACTCAGACAGACAGAAGTTATGCTAGCAAACAAATGAAAGAAAAAGCCCTAATCTGCAGTGCCTACTTCTCTCAGAAGAGTTCTGGTGTGGCTTTGTCTCCCGTGAGTTCACAACAAGAATTGGTTATCAGATATTGTAACAGAACATGGATTCTCAGTGTGGAGCCCTGTCACAGCATCAAGTAACACTGCAAGGTGTGGTAGGCTCTTCTGCTCCAGTTACCTAATATCCAAAGCATTGTTTTCTTTAACAGCATCAACCTGTTTACCTGGAAGGACAGGACCAAAGCAAGGACTTTGTCATTTCTGTGTTATAGGCCTTTCAAACACAAGACCGTGCCATGTTTCTGCATTCCTGTGATGCAGCAAGGTATAAATATTCATATAGACAAGGGACTGCGGCACGGTGAGGTTTTTTTTCGACTCCACCTAAATCTCCACTTTTTCTAGCTTGATCATAAACCAAAGTAGTTTCTCACATAGATGGCATTAATCCAACACTTCACCCCATCTTCCAAGCCTAAAATCTTACCCCAGGTCCCCATGGTGAATCCCCAACAGCTCAACAGATCTGGATGGGATGGCTGTGCCCAGAAAGCACAGCTAGAGCAGAGCTGAGAAGAAAAGCTTCTATGCACAGCTGTAATGGATCCCACACCACACCTGACTCCATAGCTGCTGCCTTGGAGTAGCTCTCTGTAAACCAGGAGCCCAGGGACACAGCCAGATAACGACAGCAGTACCTCCTGCAGCTTGGGAGAAGGCTGCTGTTTGGGAAGCCACGTGGCTCTTAAAGCAAAGCTGTCATTAACTGCACAGCAAAGACTTAAATGGGCTTGAACAGCCCTGCCTCCTTTGGGAGGCCACTGGACAGCTGTGGGAGTAGCTGGAGAAGCTGCACCTTTCCACAGCCAGAACAGAGCAGCCCAGACTGGTGAAAGCCCCCACGGGTAGAACAACCCAGCAGAAGGGATTGCACCTGCTGACCAAACCACACGGCTCTGCTCCCTCACACTGAGCCAAGGCAAGGAGGGAACAAACCAGCTTCTCACAGGTGGAGATCTCAGCTGCTGGCTGTGGCTCCATCCACCCTGCCCAGATCTGCAAGGAGTCTTTGCCTACAGCATCTCCCATGGAGGTTTTATTTCCTCCATAACAAAATGTTGCTAAAATTGCTTTTGGCAAATCACAGGGTGAGATCTGTATTTCCTTTAGTTCTTTTGTTCCCATGACACGACTTAAAGCCTATTTAGTGAGTTTAGACCAAAGAGAGGTGTTTGTTCAGTTGAAGATTCCAGTTGAAGATTCAAGGAATGTCATAGAAGGAGGAGCCTTGACAATATGGAAGTACCTCAAGGGGTTGATCCTTCTTTTTGGGCCTTTTTTTCATGGATGCACAATCGTTCTCTTCATCATCTGAGAACACTGAGCCTTTTGTTTCACAGTTTGTCTCAGGTGGCTTCTCATATCTATTGTCCACACTTATTTCACCTATTTAACATGGCCATTTGCAGCCTAAATGTGAAGACACAGGATGAGGAAATCAGTGATAGTTTGATTCACACAAATCAGTCGCCTCACTGCAAAGCCATGCATCTTCCAGGGATTAATAGACAGAAGGGTCACACATCACACTCTAATAATAGCAGCTGTGGGGTTAGAAATCAGAAGGCTCTTGTTTACAAAGCCATTATAAAGTCTATTTTGATTATTTTACACAGAATTGAGACTAAATTCACAGCCTCTGATGTTTGGGAGGTTGACACTAGAAAGAGATTTTTTTGTTGTTTGTTTGCTCAGGGATAAATAAAATAACTGATTTCTTGAATTGCTGGTTCCATCCATAGCTCCTGCATCTACTGCTTCCTCTAGAAGGCTCCAAATGGGTGTTGAAGCCCTCTGGTAAGCACAGAGAGAGCTGCCTGGGATGCAGAAATAGGAAACATGGCAGCGCTAACAGACTTGAAACTCAGAGTGGTCAAGGCAAGCACTCGGTCTGAGATCCACTGAAGTTCACAAAAAGCTTCACCAGGCATTGAATGGACCCTCAGCAAGTGGGTGCAGTGCTGGAAGACCAGAGCAGGGAAGAGTCTCTCTTCTGTCACTCTGGAGTAAATGTGGTGGAGCATTTGCTCTGCATAAGGATCTGAAGGCAGTTTATTGCCTGTAACTACAGACACAAACACTTTCTTGGTGGTTCTTATCCTCGTAAATTACGGCACAATCTTTTTGGGACTGGTCATGTTACACAACGCGATCCATCTGCTGCTTTGAATCCAGCCAGTAAGACAAGGCAGTATTTTAATGACCAGTCCAAAGCAAGAGGTACAGAAGAGGAAACACGAGCAAGTTTCCTACATCTCCACAGACAGTTTCTTACCAACAGGGCTGGAGGTTTCTCTGTTTAACTGAGAAGGCTTTTTTGATTGCAAAACATGGCAGGAGTGGAACTATTTGCTGTTTAGATGACACTAATCAGAATTACTGGGTCTATACTTTGTTGCATGAACATACACAGAAATAATGCTCTGTGCTTCTTGTCTCAGCCTGACTGTAAGTCTGCTGGGCCAAAGACTAAACCCCAAAGACTGAAACCAAAGAGGATTCTTAAACATCTAATACTTACTAATCCATTTTGATTCTTAAAGCCCAAAAGAACTGAATTCTTCGACAGCTCTTTCAGCTGGGTAACAGACAGAGGGGAAGTGATTTGGCTACAGCAACACCACGAGTCATGAGCAGGTCACTGGGGCTCTCTCCAGTGCCAAATTAAAGTCAGCAGCTAATCGCTCTCAGCCCACAGGATGCAGCTGCTGCTGGAGACAGCGGCCTGTGCACACCATCCTCTGCCCACTGACCCTGTGTTTCTACCCCTTTATCACCATTCACATGGGCAGGCTGGAAGACACAACTGCAGGTTTTCAGGAAGAGCTGGAAGTGGACTTTTTCCCCAGCTGTACTGAAGATGTTGATAGTCACGTTGCAGAGAGGCCTGGGATAATGCTGAAATGTTTTTCTTCTCTGTAGGACTGTACTGTGAAAACTGCATTGTGGGGAGAATTAAATGTTCTCTAGACCACATGGCAAAACAGTACAGGAATGTTTTGGTTTACTATTTTGTCACTCGTCTTGGGAAGTGAGATACCCAGGAGCAGCCTAGCTTAGACCCTCTTGTGGATGTGGAACCTGTTCTGTGCTGCCTCCCTAAGCCAAATCAAAATTTAGTCAAGTTTAGTAGAAGTGGGTCAGGACTTCTTTCAAAGGCCTCACTGAGGTTTGCACAGTAGCCCAACAACACACCTCCAGCCATGTGCCACTGTGAGCAGACAAGGGCTTTCCCCACAGAAAAAGGGATTTGAATGGGACAGGATGGAGGGGTGTTGGAGAACCAGAGTGAGGGTGTTCAGTGAGCAGAGTGAGGAGACACTGGCTGCTGAGGCTGAGAGTGGACAGGATCACGGAAATGTGCCCTGCTCCCGTTCTACAACCAGCCACTCCACTGGGAAAGGAGACAGAAGGAACTGTCAGCCTGACAGTCTGACAGTCTTCAGCCTGACTGTCTTCTGTCTTCAGCCACAGATAATGCTTCTGTGAATCCCATGGTTTTGCAGCATACATTGCTTTCTTCATTACTGTTCTCGCTCTTAAATTAGATACTGAGCAGAAAAGGCCAGGGAGCTCTGCCACCCATGTCACCACCACAGCAGGCACAGTCTCCTGCAGGTTTTCCATCCTCCCCATCAGTCCAAGCATCACTTCCCTGTCTTGAAGCTGCTTCCATGAAGATCAAGAGGAGAGCTCAGCCTCCAAACTGGCGCATACTGCTTTGATCCCTGCAGCTGAGGTCTGAAAAGTCCACTGGAAGTTGGGCTGACAGCCTCTTCTTCCCTGCTCCAGCTCATTGTGAATGGGGCACTGAAAACCAGCCAAATGGGAACCAGTTCTGCTTCAGCCTCGCTGAACTGGAAAAAGGAAGAAGATGGGCTATCCCAGGCTTTTCCACTACTTTTCTGGCCATTGATGAGAACAGATCTTGAATATGCAGGACACTTTCCTTAAGACCTGGAACAAGAAGGGAGAATTCCCTGCCCATCCTGCCGTGGGAAGGACATCTGTATTCTGAGCAACCCAACCTTGTATTGATCTGCCAGACTTTGGGGTGCCAGCCTTTGTCCCAAGTTTGTGGAAGCATTATCCTGTTGTGAGATGGGAGAGAACTCAACTCCAAAGGGCAGCTGCTGTGCGAGCCCCAGCTCTGAAGTTGTTATTTTTTGTGAATATGGTGATGACATGATAAAAAACTGGTTTTCTGACACCAAGAGAGTGAGTAAAAATGTAAAGCAGGGGGTTAACCAGAAGAACAAGCACACATGTGAGGAACTGGTGAGAAAGGAGATGGAGGTTTAAAGGGAATGAAAGGGTTCCGGGACACCAAGGTTTGTTACTGGAGAAAGTAAAGACTGAGGAGCAAAACACATCATGGCTGGAGCGTGTGTTTTGAGGACAGCACTTGGCCTTGGGTGAACTCCTGTGTGTTTTTAAGAGCTATCTTTATGATCTGAGGCTGTGGGGCCTCAGGTCACTATCAGATATCCCCAAAAGTAGCGGAGTCAGCAGTGCATGCTGCTCCAGGGAAGCAGCCAACAACCCCAGGGACTGTCACAGCCGGGAGGTGGCTGTGTGAAAACATGGACTGTACACCAGACCTTTGCCCTGACTGTCTGGGAGACTCTCACTCCCCATCCCAGGGCGGGCTGTGTTTCAGGTGTCTCCACCTGTTACATTTATGGCTCCACATCTTTGTGTGGAGGGGCTGAGTTGCTGCAGAAGTGGGAAATGGGCTGGTGTTCCAGAACTAAAGCTGCTGCTGCCTCTTGCAAACACCTTTTCAGTGCACAGACCAGATTACACTCCTCTCTCCACTAAAGCAAGACAGAATCTGACTGTAAACAGTTTAAGGAAATGGACCCCTTAATTCCAGTTCCTATCATACTATCATAATTCCTCCCAAGGGAACTGATACAGCCAACACATTGTGTGGGAAGCCCTGAAAATGGGCACATTTCAAGTTAAAAGTAGACATTTGAGTGCTCTGCAGAGCTGGGATCTGAGCTGTTAATGCACTGCAGGGAACAACCCAGCACGGACCAGGAAAGGTAGGGCCAGATCACTGTAATCTTCGATCTCTGTGATTCAAGGCTAACAAATTTCACTTGCAAAGCTCTTTCCACAGCAATATCTGGGATTCAGTAGTGTG
Source organism: Callaeas wilsoni (assembly GCA_013398955.1). NCBI lineage: Eukaryota > Metazoa > Chordata > Aves > Passeriformes > Callaeidae > Callaeas > Callaeas wilsoni. The sequence goes on from VWPU01010822.1 coordinate 13,073, forward strand.
CTGATTTTTTCAGCAATCACTTTGGTTCAGACTCTGGTCCATGCTGCCGTGTAAATCTCTAGTAAGTTCCTGTGTATTTTCATGAGTACAACAGAAGTCAGGACCTGGCCCACTCTAAGTGTGAGTGAACAAATGACTTTGATCTAGATCCTCTGAAAAATCTGGACATTTAAATACAGTTACAGTGGGAATCAGGCAACTTTGAGAGAAATTGGACCTCTCCTTGTTTTACTGGGCACAATACTTCTTCCTCCCATCATTTTAATTCTTCAGCAGCAATGGGGAAAACCACAGTAACAGACTACACAAACCAAGAGCGAGAATTGTATTATTGTAATGGAAGGTAAAGTCACTCCAAAGTTAAGCCTTTCCAGGGGATCATTCAGATAAAGAGGTTTGCACACCACTTAATAAGCACAGGAGAACTGATATTTATTATACGATGGCCATCAGCTTCTTTCCCCTGCAACAAAGATAAATTCACTATCATTTCCAAAAGACATTGACCCAAGTCCTGTACTTCCCCAGCAGTTTTCGTTGCCAAACCAAGGAGTTAGGAGCAGCCAACTACACCAGCACACACTGCCCAGGAGCCACCAAAGAGAGGCAGACATCCTTTCCAAAGCTGGAGACAAATGCAACCAAAGCAAACAAGCCTAATCACGTCAACAAAGTCATCCGTTAATGAAAACACATCCCACAAATGAGTGAGTTGTTAAGTGCTAGTCTATTCCAAACACCTCAGAGGAAAATTCATGCAATCTGTAACACTTACATCAGAGTCCCATAATATTTACATAGAGAAAAAGAAAGAATAAACTGTTAGGAGAAAACATTTGGGTGCAGAGCGGGAAGGAACATTGTTTCAGAACACAGAAATATTCATCTTTGCTTTTATCATATCTGTCAGTCAGCTGGAGTTATTAAACAACAATTAATGTTTAACTTTCTGCTGGTAAAATTCAAATGTACTTAAAAACTACTGGTTTTCTGTGAATTTTTTTTCTTCCCTGAAATAACCAAAATAAATATGAAACTATTTTTCAATCTCAAAAAGAGAAAATCACAAATTGCTATTCGGAAGTACCAGTGCAAAGTGATGCAAACCAGCCTTGTAAACATTTGCTTCAGTATTTAGTAAAGGGAAATTTTAAGGAACAAAATGCCTAGAGCAACAGAAAATTTTTGTTTGTTCTTTAAGTTCAATAAGGTTAAAAGAAAATCCCCCAAATGAGAGTTGGAAGCAAAACTGGCTAAGAACCAAAATAAAACCACCTACACCGTTTAATGGAATTAGTTCAGAGATGTACAATCAGCCCCCTTGACACAAAGTCAATTAGTGTTTTTAAAGCACCTTCCACTGTAATAACTCAAGTGCAGTTCACAGCACACCACAAAGAAGGGGTTGGATTCAGCTAGTAGACCAATAAGGTGATTTGTTTAAAACACAATTACGTGGATGTCCCATCGAGGTCCTTGGTGAGCTGCACTGCTGGTTGTGTGTGATCTGTCACCTTGTGGAGCACAACCCTGCAGTGCCCCCCCCCAAAACAGACCCATTCATCACTAATGTCCCTGCACATTTCTTACACTGCCTAAGGCTTCTGATCAGCATTTTAGTATTAAATGCCCCCTCAAGTACTTGCAGTCCCAACAGTTCTCCTGATACACAGCTGATTCTTCAATTCATGATAGATATATTTATTCTCCGCAAGAATTAAAATGGTTTCTCCCTCTCAACCACACCCCAGGTCTCTGCAACAGTACCTAAGAGATGTTAGTTGAGAAAACACCACCAAATATAATTTTGTTACTTCTTAAATGCTGGTCCCAAGCAAGATTGTTTAATATTGAACAGCGTTTAAGCATTTGCCAGGCGCTGCCAAAAGACAAACAGATATCCCTGGAGATTTTCACTCTGTCCTCTCTGAAGGGGAAAAAGGGCTCTTACATAATTGTACCATTGTTCCTGAATGCTGCAACCTGACTTTCTGTAGAACACAAAGGAGAGAAATCAGAAACTTGGGTAAAGACCTGGAAGGAGCTCCACCAGCAAAAGCCTGGCCCTGAACAAAAGCAAGAGGAGCTGGAATAGGAGCAGTCGAAAAGATGTGCAGGAGTACATCTGTCAAGCAGGCTTGTATTTCAGTGAAGCTGCCCGGAGCAGAGGAGGACGAATGTCCTGAATTGCATCAATGCTTTGTCATGTGCAGACCGTGATCCGAGTGGGCAGGAAAGGGCTCTCCTGTGGAGCCAACGGGCTCAGCACAGAGAAGCCCAGCAGTGCTGCCGGGGACAGTCCTGCTCCAGAACAGAGGAGCCCCTCGGCACCCAGCCCAGCACCAGCGCCGGCAGGGACAGCTCCAGCCCAGGGGGCTCAGGCTGTGCTCAGCCTGCCCTTCAGGCTCTGCAGAAATGCACTCCCCGTGGCAACCGCAGGCCTCATCCTCACGGCACCTTCTCTCAGGAGATCATCTGGGGAGCAGAATGCTCAGACTTCTGCACCACCAGCCTGTGCTCTCCTAAGAGCTGTGGAGGTTTCTGTGAGTCAGACAGTGAAATAATTGAGTTTTACCTGCAAGAGCATTAAGGGAACTGCTCGTGCCAAAAAGACTGCACCAAGGCTCTAGAGCAGCCTTTAATATCTCTGCTTGAGGTAAGGCTTGACTATCTGCCCATTTAGATTATAAACTCTTTGGAAATGAGAACTGTTAATGATGGGACTCTGAAATTGGCTAAATGAAAGTTTGCACCAAGGAAGGATGAGTGCCAATAGCTCAAGGCAACTTAGTCCTACCTAAACAAAATTAGATTCTTTCTTCCCCCGGCATTTTGTGGCACTGAAAAATGTTCGCATGACGTAGTCAGCTCTCCAAGCTACCAAAGATGCACTTACAAAGGAGCATTTTAATGGCAGGCCACTGTCTGAGAGTGCATTAATGCATCTATTGCCTTGGAGACAGAGAAAGGGCAGCCTGTGGAGACAGAATGAACCCTCTATGACATAGAGCCTCGGCACATCCCTATTGACATGGTCTAAGGGACTGGATTATGTTGGAGAGGGGGGCAGGAATAGTAAAACGAGCCAATGTGAAAGACAGGGTACGCAATTTCGACAAGATCAAAATTACTTTGGGTCCAATTCATAAACATATGGGACTGATTGCAGCTTTAGCATCATTAAATGACTTTTCTAAGATTAACTGTTAAGCCCATAAGGATTCAGTGATTCTTTTTACAAAAAACACTTTGAAGTCAAATCCATAAAATTGGTTTAGGCTAAAATTAGAAGGGTTCTAATAAAATGCCCTGTGAATACAAGTGTTTCATGGTTGTTTGAACAGATACCACCTTAAACACGCTTCATTGACCTGCACAATGGCACACTCACCCAGAAAAGGGAGGGTAACAAATCAAATATGAGGGTGGGTTTGCCACCCACACAGGGTGCAAGGAGGCTGTGTCAGGCTGGAACCACCAGCCTCCAAACACCAACACTGCACAGGGCTCTGGCACCAGGTGCAGGGCTGCGGGAAGGCACAGGTGGCTGCAGCTCAGTGGCAGCACTGTGATCCTTTAGTCCCTCTGCTGCTGTTTCCAGGTTGATCAGTGAGCAAAATAAACAAAAAGCACATGAGATGAGAAGAAAAGGAGTTACGAAGGTCTTTTGCCTCCACCAACATGAGACACTGCCAGTCTGTATCTCTTTTTTCTCCCCAGACAAGCTGCTTGGCAGTCCCATCCTCTGGCATGCCCAAATTGGAGTTCTCCCATTCCTTTCATCTGCCACTGGGAAAAAATGCAGAAGTGACATGTCTGGGCTCTTAGCAACTGAGCTAACTGGCACAGCACTGAAAAGACCACCAGCAGCTAAACCATTCACTGCACTCCGACGTTTGTAAACACAATAAATGCTGGGGACAGTGGGGACATTTTTCAAAAACACTTCTGCCAGAGACTGAAGCAGGGAGAGTCTGTTCAAGCCTATTTTGTCATACCAGGGTTTGCTACTGGGCTTTGCTACATACCCTGCTCATCCCAAACACAAATGTCCTCTCCACCAATGGAGAAACGTGCCAATCCTTAGGGAACAGAGCAAAACAAGGCTGGGACTGATGAGGGTTTGCTCTTGCTGCATTCCCAGTGGATTTACACCAGCACTCGGGGACACAGGGCAGAGGAGTTACACTGCACAGCAAGGACATGGCACATCCTCTAGAAGAGAAAGGAATGAAGCTCTCCAGAGAAACAGTCCCCATCCTTGGGTAACACAGGTCAGTAGGGTGAGAAGCACTGCGATTCTTGCCATCAGCACACACGCAGCTCCCAACCCGCTCACAGCCTGGCCTTCCCCTGCTTTTGTTCCCCTGGTGTTAGGAAACCCAGTGAGCAACAGCATCAGGAGCAAGCCAGGCTGGGGAATGCAGCCATGCCCAAAAGGGATGCATGGATACCAGGACATAGGAAATCCAGCACTCACCTCTGAGGAGTCGGCATACTGAGCAACACGTGCACACTGAAAGAGGAGCCGAGCGTTAGGAACTCATCAGGTGAAGCCACTCATCACCACTCACTCTTAGAAAACACTTGGCATTTTGAAGTGGACTTCAAGACCCTCATGTGCACAGGGAGATGAGTGTCTCCAGTGACCAGCATGGAGCACAGACTTGGGAATGTGCCTCATCCCAGGCTGTGTCCATACAGGTGTTAAGGATGGGGTTAGGTACAGCTCCCTGGCTCTGTTCTCAGACAGCTGAACAGAAATAACTCCTGACTGGAGGGACCCGGGAGCGTGGAGAAGCAATGGGAGTGTGGATAAGCAATGGGTGACACAGTGCAAAAGGCTGTATGATAACAAACACAGGGTGCAACACTGGGATTCGTAATGCTATGTGCCTGGATTTTTTTTCAGTAGATTTAGAATTCTTGTAGGAGAAGTCTGGCTGCTGCAAGCACTCACACAGCTTCTAAAGAAAACTACCCACACATCCCCGATCTTCCTAAACCAGGAGGGTCCTACAGGAATTAATATCCTGATGGAATTGCCATAAGAATGAAAGCAACCAAGGGAATTGCATTGCACCCTTCAGTGCAAATGCAGGTGATTCATAACTGTTCACGGAAGTGTGAAGTTTGCAGCTTCATCTTGAGCACAGTTTGTGTTCCAGGAAATAGCCTAAATTTCCAGTTTGAGCCTTTCAATTTAACGCTCACAGTGGCATCAATGACTTCACATTAAAAAAAGTTTCTGAAGAAGAAAAAGGTTTGAGCTCTGTGTGATTTTTTTAGTTATGATTATCCTGCACTGGAGACACTGGAAGCTCTTCCATAGTTTCACAGTCATTATAAAGCAGCACAAACCAGTGCTGCTGTTGAAAGCAGATGTCCCACTGGCCCTTGCACTCAGGCCTCCACCTTCCCTGTCCCATTTCTGATGCCTGTGCTGCTGCTCTCTACTGGCTTGAGGATCTGACCCAGGTCAAGAGCAACTTGGAAGCAAGGGACAGCATTTAATTTGAACCAATTCCTTGATTGGGGTCAACATTAAAAATAAGATTTAAATATGTCCAAGGGAAAAGCCATATGGGCCAGAAGCAAGCAGCTGGGTTACATCCATTCAGTGGGACAGCTGCCTCACATTGGCTGGATGCTGCTGTGAAACCATGGGCTTCTTCCAGAGATCTGCTGTGGGTTCAGCCTCTGATTTTACACAGAAGGAAGGAGATCATGGTTTTATGACAGTTTGTTCTCTGAGAGTTCAAACATGTATCTTGGTTATTCTCACACATCTTTCTGGCTGATGGGGACTGAATACCCAAACACATTCTGACTGCTGATGTTCCCCCACCTTTGTTCTGTACTGCAAAGCCTTTGGTCCTTCAGCACCAGACCAAAAAACAGCCTTGATTCTCTCCTGCTCAGAAGAATGGAGAGTATCAGAAAGCACACTGTCCATTTCTGCTTTGAAATCATTCCAGATGAGAATGATCTTAGCCTGGGACAAGCTTAAGCAGAAAGAACACTGGGTTTGGGCAATACAGAGGGTGGCTCCATTGTTTCTGATCCTCTGGCCCAGGCAGCATCAGCTCTGGACACTGACTGTCCTGTGATGCATCACAAATTAAAGCAATACTATAAAGTTAAGAAGTGCAAAAGTTAATAAGGACACATCTGTATGTGGATTGTTACTGGACATTTGCCAGAACAACAGGATTGCCTTGAAAAATATTTGGAAATACTGTTCTGGAATTTACACTTTTCCATAACAATGTGTAACGACATTTACTGTTCCCAAAGGAAGGAGGCAGTTCTGTCTGTGGAAAAAGCACAGGTTAGAACAGGCATCGAAGCTAAAATGTCACAGTCCATCATCTGGCTGCCAGGACAATAAACTGAGAAATGCTGAACCAAGAGTGAAGTGAAAAATCGGATGAAGAGGTGGTGGGCCTGCTACATGGAGGAAGGGGACCGTTGTGTGTTCTTGGTGCCTGACAAAAGAAGGTGTGCACGTTTCCCTGGAGCAGTGGCGATGTCCCATGGGATGTGCTGTTTGTGGGGTCGCAGCCACCCACAAACCATGGCAAAAGCAGCCTCTGCCTCTTCGTGTCACCTGGGTGTGGCTTTTGAGTGGGTGTGGGGAGGAGGAGAAGGTCCTTGTGTGGGATGAGTGTGAACACACCTAGAGCCCACTATGTGCTGAGCAGTCCCACTCCTGCAGAAGGATCATCCTCACAGCAGGACTGCACAATGGATAGGCACCGCTGAAAGGCAGCAAAGACAGCAAAAGCTGGAGGGAAAGAAAAAAGTAGCAAAAGGGAGAGGAAAAGGAGCAATTCCCGTTGTCTCAAAGGCAGCTCTTGCTTATTCTATTTCTTGGCCTCACAAGACACTCTTCAGCAGGGGAAAAAAAAAACCCTTTGCTGTATCTGCATGAGGTCGCTACTACGTGCCAAGCTCTTCACACAGTACTTTGTGTCAAGAGGGGATTCAAAGAATCACAAATCCATGTAAACAGCACCATTCACATCACAAAAATAACAACGGTGGAAATGAAATAGGCTGTTTGTGTAGCCTGGTCCTGCAGCCAGCTTTTGGCCACAGCCACAGCCCACTGGTGTCAGGAGAGCCTTTTCACGTGCTTCAGTGGGCTTGGAAACATGCCCAAGAGTCGTGAAACCAGAACCTGAACCGCTCCTGGTGCTTACAGGGGTACTGGGGGGTTTAATACCATCTAAACTGAATTTCAGCAATCTCTTCTGTGCAGGGGAAACAACAGTCCTCTCTCTATTCCCCTGTCTGTCCAAATCACTTTCTTTCAGATATCACATCTGCTCTTAAAACACGGTCACACAACAGGATTGGAACCAGCAACACCAAGCTCCACACGAGATCTGGCTGTGTTTCCATTGCTCAGGGAATGGGACCCATATAAACAACTGTGAGGTCAGCCTAAAGAGCCCTCTCTCGTCTTTGCCTCACTGCTCTAAGTCAGAGTATGCTTCCATACACCATTTGTTCAGCAGCAAATCTGGCTTGAGGAGCTTCCAGTTCCTGGCCTCTTGATCACATAGCTCCCTGAAAGTCTCCCAAAACAGAGATCTTGGAGGCTTCCAACAAGGCAGATTGGCACATTGGATCAAACTAAAAATAACCCCTCAAAAATAGTACAAGAAAGTATTTTTAATCTGCATCAAAATCAGGATTTCTCCCTCTGAGTTCACAGCTCTCTACTACTGGATGGCTTGAGTAGCCAGAGCTGGGCTGTTCCATCACCATACTACCAAGGCAGATTAGAGAATAGAATCGAATCCCAGCATGGTGTGGGTTGGAAGGGACCTTACAGATCATCTCGTTCCACCCCCCTGCCATGGGCAGGGACACCTTTCACTAGACCAGGCTTCTCCAAGCCTCATCCAACCTGGCTTTGGATTCCTCCAGGGATGCTAGGTGTCAGGTGCAAGTGAAGCCCCTCCAACAACATGATAATGAAAATAATAGTAATAATAATAATAATAAAAATAATAACAATAATAATCTTATTATCCTAAATAAACCCTCTTCAGCCTAAAATAGCAAAGATCAGTGCCTGAGGAAGGGACCATCACAGTGCAAAGCCACCACTTCTGGCTGGTATTTGCAGCAGACCCAAGTGGGGTCAGCTCTCAGCATCCTCCACCACAGGTCTCGTGTGATGACAGGGGTTTAGCTTGAATTGGCTAATTTAGTGAACATGCATTTTTATGTTCAGACATCATTGTTCCAGCTATACCTTAATTCTAACCAGATGAGTTTCTGAGCTCTCATCAAAAAGGGATGGTGGTTTTGGTCTGCTTTCCTTTCCTGAGTGCTTCATCCAAAATTCCATTATAGTGGGGGCTGTTACCCCTTAGGAACTGAGCTCTGCTCTCTTGTCAGTCAAAGGAAACATAGCAGGTAAGAACATGGCTCTGTGTTTGTCACTGTGAACGTAACCTTGAAGTCCAGCCCTCAGCTAATTCCCTTAATTAGTGGGGTCACAATTCTAGCTGGCAGCAGCCAAGGACAATCAACATAAGCCTTCTTTGAATTATATAAAACTTTAGGTTTTGTTTTGGGAGTCATTAGCCTCCTATTTTAAGGTTTCTCTTAGAACACCAGGAATAAAGCACTTACAAAAGGAAAGGGTAAGGTTTTTCCTTTTTTGTTGGTTCTTTTTTTAATGTTGCTAATATAATTTGTGGATTGGCAATGGGACTAGAATGGAAGGAAAAAAGAGGGAAATACCTCTAAACAGAAAAACAAAACAAAACAAAACAAAAATATGTACTTTAAGTCTGCTTTGGGTGACAGGTTGCTGATGTAAGAGGTGATAGAGCATCAGGAAAATAGAAGTACAATGCAGGTTCTGTAGTTCTTAAGAAAAGTTGGTTATTTAAAATGTGACCACCCTCATACCAAACACATAGTCTGGGTCATTTTTTGCTGACTCCATCTGATGTCACACTGACTATGCCCCACTATCTCTAAAGAAGGAAAATAAAAGAGGAGTTCAACGTTTCTGTGAAGCAATGGGGACATCTGACAGGGACATTTATGTCATCTGAGGGCTTTGAGACAGGAGAAAGGGCTGTGTGTCTGCTGTTCTCTAGTGGCTGCTCATGCACATTCTCATATATGCATATATTACGTGTATATAAAGCACACTAAGGGCAGAGGCAAATTCTGTCTGCCTCTTGCTTATGTCCAACTCTCCAACTAAACAAATATGAAAGCTGGAATGATGGAACTGTGTCTGGTCTTAGTGTGCCTAGAGCCAGTTCATGTCACCAGAACATGGCCCCCAGGGTGTGACACAGTTTGGCTGACACATCACATTCTTACACACACACAAATGACAGCCGACTCTGATCAATTCTAACCCCAAGACGTTCTGACTCCAGACAAAATGGTGCCCACACGAAACAGCACAAGGACTGGAGAGACCGGAACTGTATCTTTCACTTAAAGTGATTAAAAGTGAGAGCAAAGCTGTGGCTGGAGTCTCCCACCACCTGCCAGTGGAATCGCCCCATGGAGGTGTCTGTATTCTCTGCAGGTGGAGAATGAGGCACCTCAATGAAACCACCAAGTGAGACGGGACAGATAAAGGTCTTGGAAGATTTTGCAAATTTGTGCGGTTTCCATTACAAAAAAATTAAAACCAAAATCTCAAATTGCTTGGATCCAAAATTTTGTGATAAACATTTAGGCTCAGTTTGAAAAGTTTTTGAAAAATTTTTCAGAGATTCAGCCTGAAAGATCCTTGTACACTATGGCTACAAAACCAAACCAAAATCAAAAATTTTTGTGTTTTGAGACAGGGGATTGTGGCCATGTGAGCTGATTTCACTGTCTTAAGAGCAAACTACAAAAGGTGCTTTACTCAACATGGAATTAAGATAACTAAATTACGGTTTATTTGTGGCATTATTTATTTTGGTCTAACTATTTCATTTTTTTAAACACTTTTATATTGTGTGTGTGTGAACAATTTATTTTCAGATTCATTACTTCAGGAGAAGGATATACAAAACCTTATATAAAAATCAGAATAAAACCACTATGAACCAATGTTACCTGTTTCAGTTTACCCCTAAAGAAAATGTATTCAACAGATAATGCTAAAAAAAAGGAGAAGTCTGATTCACAGAATTTGTAAAAGGCTTAAAGGATACTCTTTAGGAAGGGTGAGACAAGACATTTCTAATACATTTCAACACTAAAGCAAATTAGAAGGGGTAGCATCTACCCAGGCTTGAAACACTGCAAGTGTTTGCACAGACCTCAACACACATAAGTTAAAACTGCTGAATTTCTGACTTGCCAGCATATGTTTCACAAGATACCAAGTGCAACACGCCTGCAACTTTCCATGGCTTCTCATCACAGCCCTTGAGTTGAGTGATCTTTGGTGGTGTGTGGGAATCCCAGAAGCCATCTGGAGCCACCTGTTTGGGATAACCCTCCATGTCTCAATTTTTGACATTTAATCTGCAAAGCTATTTCCAATTAAATGTTTTGGATTTGGACTCAAAACTATTCCTTTAACCAAGCTTGAAATAAATTTTTTAACTGAATCCTTGGGAATGGATCTTATTCACAGCATGATATTTCTTCCCTCTGTTCTTTCAGAATTAGAAAACAAACCATTGCCCTTAGGAGACACAGTTTTTCCAGCATGGCTTGCAGCCCCCAGCCCAGCTTTCCAGCTTAGCTTGCAAGGCCTGAGTCTGGTTTCCCTGCATGCTCAAGTCCCATCCTTGGTACCAGCTAGGAATAGTAACCATCAAATGACGATAGTGTTTTTTCCTCCTAAGTGCCAAGAGACTCAACAGCATGTCTGTGTCCTGGGGATTCTGGTATGTGCTGCCTGCAGTGTCTGCTTCTCTCTGTTCCTGCCAAGGGCATGACTTCATTGAGCGGTGTGATATTCCAGACAGCACAACACTGAAAATAACACTGGCACTTACCTGAGCTGCCAGTGCCTTCTGATGCACTTCTGGATGGTTTTGGGTGGCTCTGTTTGCTACTTGTTCGTACAGTGACCGAAGGAGGAACAGTGCTGCTGCTGTCTCCACGGATCGTCGAGAGATCCTGCATGCTAAAGCTCCGTAGTCTCTCAGACAGGGCTCCCTGTCCCTAGTTAAACAAGCAAGTAAACAACACAAAGTTAGATCCAACAGTTTGAGACTTTTTTCTCTCTTGCTCATTGAAATCCATCACGACAATAGGAAGAGGAAAAAATTGCCTGGTCCAGTAACCTAGAGATGGCAAAAATGCATTGCTAAAAGCATCATTCCCTCTCTTGGCTCTTCCTTTTGGAGTGGTTCTATGGCAAACATCTCTGATTCTTCACTGCAGTGATCTGAGCACAGAACAGCCCTGGCCACATGTAAAGGAGCAGAATGTTGTTGTACCTTTCCAGTAGGTACTTTTCTTCACTAGGAATGAGTCGAACAGATGCTTAGCTTCAGAATTACAATTAAATGGCCTGCATCAAAATAACTCCCTTTTAAAGTTAATCATCTATGATGATATTCACCCAGCCATTCTTGGCAATACACGACATTTCCAGAGCACAGAAAATCTGAAATTTTAAAGTAAAGATATTGTTAAATGCCAAGAAATATTCCAATGCTTTTTTTCATGCAGCCTAAGGAAGAAATAAACTAATGCAATAGTTTTCTTTCTTTTTACAGTAATTCTCGATCTGACAACAAAGATATTCCTTGGTGAAAGGAATATAACTGTTCTTTGTAAAGGATGGGTTGGTTAAAAGGCACAACATCCCACCAAAAGACTGACTGTAAGTATTCTGTAACCCTCATACCACACCACAGTCATAAAGCAGGAGCACCAGAAAATTCAATCCATACAGAATCATAGAATTTTTGAGCTACATTAAATGATATTCAGACTTTAAGCTACATTAAATGACATTCAGAACATAAATTGCATAACTGATAAAAAATACATTTACATTTTAACATTTTATTGAAGGGAGAGGATCTGAAAGATACTTCATAGCACATAGTCTGGAAAAAATACTGAAGAAAACACACAGAGCTTGATTCTAACATTCTTTCTGCAACTGTAAATTAGGAAATTCAATAGATGCTTTGACTGAGATGAAATCAGAAAAAAGGCAAATAACAGACAGTAAATATTGTCCTGTTTAACAAAAAGATAAGGCACACTGCAGCACTTCACCCACCACTTTCATCTAGAGTTGTATTTGCCCAAGCAGCACAGCCTGACCACTGCCTGAGGACTCAGGCTGGGGCTGGACCAGAACGCATCACTGCTCCCTTCGGGGCTGCAGTTTTGAGTATCCTGACCCAGGGTGCAGGTCAAGGCCAGTAGAGAGTTCGCTCTGGTGCTGGCCTGGCAGAGAGAAAGGACTCATCCTGAACATTTGCCATCAAAGGCAAGGCTGGACAGATTCCTTGATAAAGCTGTTAAGCAACACCGCCTGTCCCCTATGCACTGGCATTGATCCATTGGGAAGGCAATGCAATAATTTACTTACTGATTTATCAACACCACTTCAGAAATTCTGCATGCACAGTAAAGGAGGATCAGTGCCTCTACCTCACACAAATTCCTTAGCACCTTACTTTTAGGGTGTGTAAGTCGAGACGGCATCAGGTGCTTATACCTACAGTCACTGTGACTGTCTGCACTTTGTACATTCAAGAAAAGTGACAGACCAGTAATCTCCCAACTTTTCAGCCTGAAGCTATTGGTATAAGAAAAATGGGTTCAAACTTCCTTCTCAACTCCACCTTTAGCCTTCCTGCAGACTGTTACAGAGAAGCAGCAGACTTACTTTGCTCTTTCCCACTAGCCTATTCTGCTTTTGAAAGTGTTTTAAACGATGTGCCTTCTTTGCTTGTATACCAAGACATAATCACGTTGCTGATTTTATATGCTTGGCAGTGGAGTCCTTAGAACTTATGTTTTGCTAAACTCTCACCTGTGCCATCTCATTCTCCAACCTGGCACAAGGGTTGATGCCTGAATTTTGGCTACTCCTGCCAGTGGCTGAGCCACTCTTGGGATATGTTCTCACTCCAAGGGGCATCTCCAGTTAATCCTCTTGGGCCAGTGTAAAAGCTACATTTACTCTGCAAATGTTACTGGGCTGATAGCTGTAGTTGCCTTGCATGGCTGGTCAGCTGGGCGAGATCTCAGCTGCCCAGAGCTCAGGGCAGTTCTGGATGGGTTTTGGAAGTTGCACTGAATTCCTGCACAGACAGCCTATTCTCAGTGACTGATTCAAAGCCAACACAAGATATCCTACCCTGCAGCCTGATTACAACAGACAGATCTCCAGCGAGAGCAAGCTGACCATTAAATAATATTTTGCTATTGCAGAATGCCTGGGCCAGCACAGCCAGAGGGTTAGCAACTGATGAACCACTGTAACTTGAGTGCTGTATTCCTCCCTCACGCCCAGCTCGAGTGTCAGCAGGGTTCAGGCTTTTAACCTCCCCCCAGCTGCTCTGCTCAGCCAGCTAACCCAAATTCCATTTCATTCCAGCCAGCAATTTATGCATGTGGACATGAGTCAGGTTAGAGACGAGATTCATGTGTCAGACCAACCTGGCAGGGAAGATGACACCAATACCTCGAAAATGAAGAAGATGTGTTCATATTCTTGCACTGCACCTTGTGATATAGCAGCATAGAATGATCAAAGGCCCCAGAGACAGCTTTGAAACAAGGACCTGATATGAGCCTGTTGTCTGTGGGTCTGTTACATCAGCATGTAATACAGTGTCTTGAGCACAGACTGAAGCAGCTGAACTAAACAACTTTGACTTTCTCCAGGAAAAAAGAACTAAAATTGCCTTTTCTTAATTTTTGCTTTAATTTAACCTGAGTTTCTAACAGCAAAAATAAAGGTTGTTTACAAAACAGGTAATAGCAAAATATTACTGATACTGTTCCTACCATTCTGTGAAACAATTTGTCCAGATATCAGAAATGGCAAGAACAGCAAAGGCCTGGGCTGAGTGAAGGCACTGAACACCTGGGAAAACCTGCAGAGTTCCATTTCTTTTCTTTCCAATTTCTGCACCTCTGGCCTTTGTAGGGATAGACTTGATTTACTTGCTCCTAGAATATAGTGTAACACTCACAGTTCTTTCCCAGTTACCACATTTTTACTTGACCCCAAATAGAAATGTGACAGAAATTACCACAGAATGGGGATGGTTTCAGAGTCAAATGGAAAATATTGTTTACCAACCTTTATTTCCCTACCACATAAGCAGCTGGTATATATGAAATCACAAACATTTGAAAAGCCAGCATGGTGAGGGTTTGCAGAGCCATGTTTTAGCAATAAAGACTTTATCCAGATGTAATGTTTATTATTCCACAAAAAGACTTATCATTGATCAGCAAAAGAAAAGAACAAGTTAATAGCTTTATTTCTCAACAGAAGAGATTTAGCACAGCACATGTTTTGGGCTGTGTTTTGTTAAAACAATCATGTGAAAGATGAAGAGCAGCTGTTTGGGGGATTTTTGTTTACTGTTGTGGCCATGATCATGCAGATGCTCTTCCAACTGCTCCAGACATGAGAGATATCCCAGGAATTTCAGCATAGAGAGAGGATCCAGGTCCTGAAGCCATGTCTGTGCTGCAGGCCAGAGGCATGTTTGCAGCACATCCTCACAGGTCTGGGCTAGTGTTATCCTAGAGAGTGTGACAGCACTAACATCATGCCAGTAGCTGTAGTAACACCATTTCACTGTGCCAACAGCGAAACAGCTCGATGTTATTACACAGCCTTCTGAAAACTGTGACTGGGAGGGCTGTGGGACTCAGGATGGCACCACCTCACTGAACACCAACAACCATCAGGATGATTGTGGCTGGCAGTGTGGGACCTGTGTTTTGGGGACCTCAGAGGACACAAGCATGAGGTGGTGCTGGAAAACTGAGCCTTAACCTCCCTGGGCACAAGATTCCCTTCCTGGACTCAACTTCTACCTCATCCAGTTTCTCTAAAAACATGGACCATCCCCGTGGGCACAGCACTTCTGATTTTACAGACAGTGGGTTTGCTAGATGGTGAGATTTCAGAGGCCACATGTGGGAACAGGTGTCTCTCTGTCCCCTGATCACTACGGTGTATCTGCCCCCAAATTCATCTGATCTTGCCTGTAGGTGAAGGTACAGCACAAACTGAAAGTGGAGCTCTTCAGGCTTCCTTTGCCTCTTCTTCCCCCAGGATCTACCATCCTCACAAGTTCTCTTTTTACAGGGAAGAGCCAGGGCTCAGTGCTACTGAATAGGATAAAAGACAGGTACTAGCAAGGACCTGGTAATATCACTGCCCAGTCACTGCTATCACTTGCTATCAACCTTATTTAGATTCATGACTGCACCAACAGTACGAGGACATTGGTCATCAGGACAAGCTGCAGAAGCTCATTTGTGATTCTAAGTGAAGCTAAAGCTCCCATTCACGTGGCATAGTAATTAATATAAAACTAATTTAAGTATATCTGCCTGATTTGATCAAAATGACAGCTGTAGTATAGACATTCCTTCCTCACCCACATCTTGCACATTCTCTCATTTTTGCTTTAAAGACTAGGACAAAACAGAATTAAAACACTAAATTTCCAAAGCCAGCAACCTGCACACTGCCTCCCTCTTCATGTTGCAGACATCACCATTATCACCTCTAGAAAGAAACATCAGCCTCTCTGGGTCCAAAGCACAAACACTGATGCAACCAGTATTTGCCTGGAAGGATCAGAAATTCTTTCAAAAAACTGATATCTGCATTGTGACAAGCACTGTAAAAGGCACTCCACCAGAAAAAGATGTAACGGTCTTAATTTCTTTACCACTTTATAATCAATCTCTGCATTCACACTTGAACTAAAACTTTTTAGAGGGAGATGTATTTAGGAGTCTGGGAAAAACTGGGTTTGCATTCAGTGGAATTATTATGAACACATACATAGGTAGCTAAAGCTAAAGTAAATAAAATTAAGCACATAATTTAAAAATCTGCAATTTATATAACAGTCCCATTAAATATGATCTAAATATAAACAAATAACAGTGTCTAGATTTTATCATTCCTTCAGTCTGAAAATATGAAAGATTTTAAACATTACTTAGGCTTCAAAACACCTCTAATACCTACAAATTCCATTTTGCGGCTGTGGAAACTATGACACAGCATGACAAATCAGGAACCCAAAACTGCCAAGTCACAAAAGAGAAGCTTTTAATACAATCAGTGTTAATGCAGGATGGCACCTCCTGGCCTTTTGCCTCTTAGGACCAGCAGTTAATGGACAAGCAATGGAACACTTAGTCACACTCAGCACACTTCCAGCACAAATATCAGTCTGTTAATGTTCTCCTCTCTTTTTGCCTAGCTGTGGTTAGTAGCTCTCCTCCACAGATGTCTGCATGCACGTTGCAGCCTCCATCCTGCCAGTGTCCACTGCAGGGCACAGTGCACGTTCCCAGGATGTCAGCTACGGTCGTGGTGTCAGCAAGACTACCCCAAACACACCTGTCAGAGATCCCGGCTTCAAAAGCTCCACTGCAACCCCAACCATCCTCAGAGGGAGCACAGCAGAGGGAGAGAGGCTCCCTTCATCCATTAGTGAGAACACAACAGCAAACACGGCAGCTTGGCCAACGAAGCAGCACCCATCCCAGTTAAAGGAGTGTTCCATGTACAAAGCTCCCTGCCTGGCTGCTGGAGTCTCTTCGACTGCCAGCAGAGGACTTGGAAGGCAATTTGCTGATGAGATCAAGGACAGGCTTTTAAGGCTCAGCACGCAGGATCTGCCCCCTGGAAGCAGAGCAGACAGCATTTGGCCTCAGACCAATCTCAGCTGAAAACAGTCCAAACTAGTCTAACAACCAGTCTAACAACTAGTCTAACAGGGAGCAGACATTAGTTAGGGGTTAGTAAAAGCACTCAGCAGATTACCTGCCCTTTTTTCTGGTCCAAATACAAGTGTAAATGGAGTAGCTGAGAGACCTAGCAAGGGAAAAAAGAGAGCCATTGTGGCAAGACACATAAAAGCTTTGAAAATAAGATCTATTTGAAGCTTAAGTAAGTGAGGTGAGATATGAGCATGACTCTAGGCACCAATTGCAGGGACTCATGTACACATAAAAAGCAAGGACACCCTGACCACACCTCTGAACATAGGTTCTCCCTTCCTCATCTTTCCCAGGGAGATGGAGAAACCACTCCATAACCCCAGCTGACAAGGTGTCACCTAACACGTGTTTTTAAAGAGTAAAGCAAATTATAAACACGGTGGGCTGCTACTCCACTCCTTGCACTTGATTGATGCTTCCCACTGGAGAAACCCCCAGTGTCAGGCCTAATGACTAATTTAGGCCCAGGATTATGTGAGGGACACGTGGCAGTCATTTTAGTCCTGGTGACTGACGTTCTCCCCAGCAGTAGGGTGACAGTGGGGAATTGCTCACAGCAGTGAGAAGGAGTTTGCGCACAGAAGCTTCCTCATGTCTGGCTGCAGGCAGGCCCTGACCAAAACCATCAGCTTCGTGGTCTGACCACAGGCATGAGTGGAGGAGTAAATTGCTTCTGCCACCATATGAACACAAATATCCTATAAGCAATATCCTTATTTATGGCCAGGGCCTGTGTGCCATGCCTAGTCTGGAAGAGCTACCTGTTTGGAAATGTCAGACATTAATAAAGACTCAAAGGGAAACCAGCTGACGTTAATGTTGATGGTGGAAACATAATTTCATCCACCCTTTTTGTTTGTGCAGTTCATTTCCTCTCCGGGGAACTCTTTGTTATTTTTCTCCCACATTAGCCTCTCTGTATAAATTTATTTTTTGGTTCTGCTGTCCTGTGACTGTTGTTCAGTGACTGTTGTTTGCTTGTTGGAGACTCCAACCAAAGAGCAAGAGAGAGAAACTGGAAAGAGTTACCTGGATTGTAACTCAAACAGCATTGGGGTTCTATAGATTTGTAAAAAATAATTCTTAAAGACTTCTGACTAAAAGATGCACCACACATGAAAAGGATACTTCACAAAGTACTGTAATTGGTGGCATCAGACCATATGCTTTAAGAAAGCCATTTGTTGTTCCTCTTTATTGGTGTAACATAACTCCAAGATCTTTGATTTTGGGTCCCAAATGGAGATCCTTTAAAAGAAGCTGCTTTCAAAAGCAACAAGCTCAGCCCCTCTGAGATAACAGTAACGTGTCCCCAAAGGCTTCTCAAACTGTGAACTCTAAATCACTCCTGACCTCTGCAGCTCTAGGCCACTACTGATCAGGGCACATGATGTGGCCATCACAGATATGGTGCTAAGCAGATTGGTCAGAACTGTGCTCCCAGATGTTTGCTCAGCAAAGGAGCACTCTCCCTCTGAGCAGTGGGATCTAATCATTACAAAGAGGCTTTCTCAAGCATCTCAAGGGAAAGGATGCTCCCCACCCCCTGCCTCTCTCTTTTCCAGTTCAAGGAGAAGTGCAGTTCTCCACTGTTATGCTAAAAAAGGCAGCATGTCTCTCCCACACAAGTATTTTTTCTTCCAATTTCCACAGTAAATAGGTCTAAAATCACATAGTAAATTAGGAATCTAAATATTGATTTTCAGGCAATTGCACTGGCTACACCAGCCAGACACTAGAAATTCATTTTAAAATGCTGTTTGTCTAAAGAGGATAAAACCTAAATCATCACCAGCATTTCCCTCCCAGTGTCCTGGTTTAAAAAACAGCAAATGTACTGAAAAACTTCCTGATAAATTTCTCAGGCTAAGGGGCCCTAAGGTAATGAAGCTATAACCCTTCAGGGGAAGGTGAGCCCAAAGGTGGAAATAGAAGTGAATAGAATAGAATAGAAAGGCCAGCCCAGACAGGTGGTTTGGGAAGTGCTGAGGCTGCACTCCTGAGCGTTAGTTAAGGAGGTGGATGCACATCCTGAATCCCTCCTGCTTGTCTGCGTGCCTGCTCCTGTTAACGATACGCGCAGTGGCTGCTGGCTCCGGCAGCACTGCCAGCCACATTTCCCCACGCATGAAAGGCTCCTGGACTGCTTCTCAGACTTGTTAGGCACAAATGGGCTTTTCACTGACACCAGTCATGCGTGCCTGCTCCCTCCACCTCATATATCTTCTCCTGCCAAGGCTCTGCGCCCACTGCCAGCACCACGCTGTGCCCCACTCCCCTGCGTAAAAGCAGGCACGCAACGGGCCACAGCACCAGCTGCTCTGCCACCCTACCCAACGAAGGGCAGGAGAAAGGCAAGGGAAGGCACATTATCAGAAACTTCTGGAGTACACTCAGCTGTTGGCAGTGGGATGTTTCCTCCGTACCTCCTTTGAAAAGCAGAGTTGAGGCTGCAGCTTGGGGATGGTTAAGTGGTTGGGAGCAGGATTTGTCTTCAGGTGTTTGGCAGAATTGGTTTGTTCAGGGTGAGGAATAAGAATACATCCAAACAGGATCTGGGAAACCCAGGAGCTTGAAAGAGGAAGTGAGAGCTGGGGGAGAGCGTAAAACTGGTGATGTGTGGGTTGTAGAAAGGCAATGGCAGGGCTGGGCAGGCTTCTGGGAAGGCAAGCAGGGATAGAAGAGCTGGGGACTGGGGACCTGGCAAAGCAGCAGGAGGTGGGAGGCTGAGGGTGGCAGGTGGAGGGTAAGTGCTGGGAGTGTGCTGACAGCAAGGGAGTACATACAAGCGTGCTGGAGAAGGCTGGTGCTGCTTCCAAGCCACTGGTGCCTCTCCTCACTGCAGCCATGCGTGTCCCAGCTGCTTACACTGAAACCTGACTGGTGGCAATGAAAAGCCCACTTAGGCCCAGGATCCAGCTCTTGGATGTACTGCCTGGCCGAGGCCTTGCAGCTGCCCCACGACCGGGGCTGTAACAGCCCTGCTGCTGCTGTTCCCCTTCTTCTGTGACCCAAAAGTAAGCTCCTTTCCTGCCTCTCTTCTCCCTGCCAAGGTGAGCTGGAAGGATGGTGGTGGTCAGTGCTCAGGGCCCTTCAGGAATTGAATTGGCTGAATTAGCTGGAACTAATTGAAAACACACAAAGCGCAGCAGGATTTACTGCCTGGTCATTTAATCCTACCACTTAGGACTGACCCACTTGAAGTCACCACATGTGACAGAATCATCAAGTGATGAGGACAGGATTAGAGCCCCAAATGAGATTATGCTCCTTGGTGGGGATGTGAGCTGCTGGGGGCAGGGAAAAGATCTGTGTTGAGCATCTAGCAGTGGTAATAAGACCAGATATCCGACATTCTTTTTGCTTAGTGAGCATCAAAAATAGACTCTCTGGATAGAGAGAAAACACCCAAGTGAGCCAGCTGGGCAGACTCGGGGTGCTTGGGACACTGACAGCTCCTCAGCCTGTAAAATGAACTGGCACAGGTTTGTGCCAGCGTTAGCACAACTGTGGCTTCAAAACAAAACAGAGCAGGGGAAGGGAGCAGGAGGAGGGGGAAGGACTGCAGTTGGCTAACTGAAACCATAGGATATTTAAGATAGAAAAAGGAAGGGGCCAGGGGATCAGAGATAAGGAAGGTGTGGCAGTGCACAGCTTGCAGCATCTTAGCCTGCAGTAAATATATAAGCAGCAGCCTGTCATACACAAATGGTAATCAGAGAGCCAGACACATTGTGCTGCATGAATAAAAAGATGATGGATAAACAGAATGGATTAAAAAGTATGATGGACAAAAAGAATTGATAAAAAAATGATGGATGAAAAGAATTAAGAGATGGGCCTTGCCCAAAGATCTTAGAATGATGGATCACAGCTCAGACAGAAGGGAGAGGACAGGGCTATGCACAGCATGAGACATGTTCTCCAGGTAGAGGAGTCTTTAGATATCTGCTAATTTACTGAAAACAGGTCTGTACAGAGTCCCTTTTCAGCCCAGCAGCTCACTGTGCATTGCCACTACGTTATGTTGATTTGCAAAGTCTGAGGGTCCATTTCTGCATACAAAAGCATCTTTTCCTTGCCCAGTAATCCAAGTGAAGCAGTAAATAATCCTCACATTCACTTGCTGGTAAAAGCCATGTTTTCCCTGGAAGCTGCAGGAGCTCAATGCTTCTGAATAAATCATCATCTCTATAGGCTCCAATTTTAACACAATCTTTTAAAGGCTGAAACCAAATGAACGGCTCACTTTCCCATCTACACTCAACACTTATCACAGACTAGCTGGATACTCTTAAATCTTAGCATTGGGAAAGCCATGATAAGCCTTAGAAATAGTATTCTCTTTCCTCCTTCCCTGGAAACTTCCCCCTAAGGACAGCACTGCAGTCTGGTCTGGCTTCTGTCTGCTCAAAGTGTTTTCCAGATAATTAGTCATTTAAACTTCTCTCACGCAGGATAATCTGGCTCAGTTATACCTTCTCAAGTGAGCAAGAAGGGCATTGACGTGTAGTTGACAGCAGCTGAAAGCATGGGCAACAGAAACAGTTCCCACCCCTGCCTGTTTTACTGCTCCTCTCTGGGAAACAACTCCCTCCACATCAGCAGGGACAGCTACATGGAGACATGTCCACACCCACCCAATCACACCCTGGACACCTGAGGAACCCCAGCGCAGCACTTCTGTACTGCAGCACTCCAGGCTGTAATTCACACCAGGCAGCTCTCCCTGCCAGAACAGCGGCACATTCTGTCTCAGCAGGGCAAGGGACAGAAGCTGCTTTAACCATTCCTGGACATTACACTGGGAACAGACTGGGGTGTAGTTCCATGAACAGCACAGCTAATCTGTCTGCTTCCCAAGACTAGGAAGGGACGATCTTGCTTTCTTTTCGTCTGGCCATGCTCCTCATAATGCAGTTCAATCCCTCTCTTTATGCTGGCTCAGGCACTCGAGACACATTTGTGGGCTCAAAAAGACACATCCCTTTCTTTTTCTTTCAGGATTAACTTTCTGATAGATTAGAGAGAACCTGAGGAGGTCCCGAGTGCTGGTGCACACTGGGAGCAGGAGCATTATCCCATTTTGGAGGAGGAGAGCTGTCAGATCAGCTCACACTCCGTTGGATCTGCATCCTGAGGCACACAGAAACAAGCAACTTGCTGGAGGCCACAAGCCAAAGCCGTGAAGGAAGCCAGGGTCCTGTTTTTCCCTCACACATTCAGAGTAATTTAAATGTCAAGGCTGAAGGAAATACTTGAACAGTCCTTGCTTTGTTGTAAAAATCAATCAATCTATTCAATAACAACCTCTCAATCTTATTAACTAATCATTTTCCCCTCCCCAAAGTAGTGTACAGGAAAGACTTTTCTGGTCCATTTACAGGTTGCAATATCTTAACAGTTTTCTCTCAAGCTGTGTTGGCAGATGTGCAGTACAACAGTACCACACGGGTCACAGAGTTGTTTTCTTCCACCACTGAATGGGGAATTTTATCAACTATGAAAAACAACAGCTTCCTTGTACAGTGGAGACTCTTCCCTCTTTTCCCCATTGCCACTGGAGTCACATTTCAAGGCAGAGAGATTCTTAAGAAAAACACCAGAAAAGTGGAACAGTGGGAAGGAAAACTGTGGTGCTGACTGTTCATTCCAGTTGAACAGCTGATGCAGACACTGTTGCAGTGCTGATGGAGGAACAGGTTGGCACTGTGGGTTTGGGTTACTGTCGAGCTTCTCATATTCAGGAGCTAACTAGACAGGAGCCAGAATTCCTTTGGGATTCACACATAGTTTCTCACTGTGTCCTAAAAACAGCTCTAGCACAGTCAGTCTGCAGCACCTTGTAGGAAGGGGCTCAGAGCAAAGGCAGTGCTGCAAAACTGGCATTCCTAGAGCCTATTTATGTCCGCAGTGTGACTTCTTCAGGCTTACATGGCAGCAGCAAAAGTGTTAAGTGTCTTGGAGGCATCACAAAAATGTTATTTCATTGGGCATACGATACACAGCACTGCCCTAGCTCCACGTTTATTCCAGGTTTCAGTCCAGATTTGGTTTATCTCACAGTCTCTGGGTTAGACAAGTCTCCCTACTGAAGAACAACAGTTCAGGAGAAGACAGGCCCGACAACATAGTCTGCACAATGCCAGGCAGGGAAAAGGGAGGCAATTTTTGGGTTTAGCATATCCTTGTGATCCCATGAGCATGGCACACTCTTTGGGCTCCCCAATTCTGTAATACCTTACATTCAACAGGCTTTATAGACTTTATGGTATTTGGCCTCCCAAGGATGCATTATGCATTTCTGCAGAAAGTTAAGGCCAAGACATACTAAAGTGATGTGCTTGAGGTCATAGGAAAAGCATTTGGCAGAGGAAAGTGACTTCCTTCAACTCCCATTCTCATGTTCTTCCTACTACCAGTATCCTCCTTACCCATGTTTCTAACTATCCTTTTGCAACAGGCACTGTAGCCAAGCCTCACCCCCAAAACACACTCTGCCTATCAACTCTAAGCCATGACAGCCCATGGCCAGAGGGCGGGACCCCAAAATGCAGTTATCAAGTCCTTGCAGCTTTTATGCAAGAAAAGGAACAACAGGTAACAGCTATTTTCTGGGTTTGGCTCTAAGACAGGAAGAGAGTACAGGATACACCCCTTCAGATGAGATCCCTCATTCAATATCCACTCGTCCTCCAAAAGCAACTAATGGCACTTCCCACTCACTTTTATGTAACATCTCTGCAGAGAATTACACACCAGTTATGTTATGTGTATGCCTCACAGAAGAACTTTCAGCCTTCGTGAACTTCACCTTCTTTCCTGTCACTACACAAAATTATAGGTCACTATACAAAATCAGTGTGAGAATCCCTACCCCCACCATCTCTCCCCCTCCACACCGTGGCTGCTGCTGGCAGTGGATGCAGATAAGATGTTAATGAGTCACCATCCTGACCTGCACCTTTACCTTTGAAGCTGCCATGACAGCTGCCGTGGCTGCGACGTTCAGCCCCCGCTTCCCGAAGTGCACAAGGGCATCGTAGCTCCGGTCTTTTGCCTGGATGAGGCAGTCATCGATCTCCTGTCAGAGCAGACAACAAAACAAACAATTAAAAAAGCACAAGAAGGACAAGCTCAGGCTTATGCTCCCGGCCTCAAATGCTTGGTAGAATCAGGTCATACTTCATGGAGGTAGATGTCCTCCATTTCCTCCACTGTGGCTGGAAAGAAGTTCACAGCCAACATTTTCAAAGAGGAAAAGTTAGCTGCGAGGCAGTAACTCCCATTGCAGGGTTTGGGAACTCTTCATTCTACAAACGGAAGATTAGGACCCAAAGTTGGGGTCCTGGAAGCAACACAAATCTGCCTGAGAAACATGCACCAACAGCCATTTGCAAACCATGCACTCTAAAGACAAATGGGATTGCTTCATAGTTAAAAATAATCATATGATGACACTGGGCAGCTGAAGCTGCACTTCCCTGTGTCCAGGACAGGTGGCCTCAGAAATATCCAGGATATCTCTGCACATCACGGCAGTGCCCAGCTTCAGATGCCCATGGAACTGGTAGGCCCACAGCTTCTGGATTTTAGTGCTGCTCAACATAGAGTGAAACAGTTAGGGAGGTTCCTGCCCTTGTTCTCCTTCCCTCAAGACACTGGGGTCTGGATGATAATGATGGCAATGACTTCCAGGACTCAGCTGGTGGATGTGCTGGGTTAGTAGGGACTGGAGGTTGTGAGGAGTTGCTGGCTGCTCTCCCTATTCCCCGTAGGTAAGAGGTGGCAACTCAAAATGCATGAGCCCTGCTTGGGAGAAGCACGAGCAAAGGGAAGCAGAGACAGGGGACTGATCTCCACTGTCCTTGGACAGGACTGAGATCCCACTGTTCCAGCACTGCCTGTGGCTGAACAGAGAGCTTTCATTTCCAAGCTGCCAGTGCAGGAAACAGTTATTCCCTCAGCAGTTTGCATGTTGGTATGTGACCAATAGCTGCTCTTGGCCCGTTTATTCACGTGAGCCAAACGGATCTGCCTGACAGTGTCCCATTCACAGCCACAGGAATCTCCTAGGCAGGAAAATCATCCAAGCTTAAATGTCCCCCTCCCAAAATTAGCACCTTTAATTTGAGCAAGACACTTTTTAACCCAGGACCTCAACATGCTACGTGCCTTTTTTCACCACACTACACAGCCAGGCATGTGCTTGCTAAGCCCATTTGAGACTGCCTAGGCTATTTGTCTCCTTGCTGTAGAACGTTTTAGGCAGAGCTGGGAAAAAAGTTGAGGAGTCCTGGCTGCCAGACCAAGTTTCTCTATTTGTTATATCCAGCCACAACAGAGCACTCCAGCTATAATCAGCCAGTACATGCAAAGCAGCTCAGGAGGTATTTTTATTCCCCTCCCTCCCAACTTCTCAACTGCACAAAGATGAGTTAATAAGCGCGAGTGCACTGAACAGATGCCAGTATTTAAAAACACAACAACCACACAGAACGAAAACACCAACCAAAAGGAGGGGATCAAACGAGAGAGGAAGAGAATCAGCAACTCCCAATCCTTCCATGAAAATTAATGATACAGGGACTGGAGTAAACAGACCATAGTTCTGTTCCACCCAGAGAGGACCCAGGCGCCTGTGATTACCTTTTCTTTTGAAGACAGCGTTGGATGGACAAATTTCCTGTACAGGAGGCTGGAGCCTTTTGTGTACGGAGACAGCAGCCAAGCTACAAAAGCTATTTTGAGTTCATAGTAGAATGGAAACCTAGAAGAAAAAGAGGATTACGGTCTGCTCCCAGTTTAACCACTGCCCTTAATTAGAGATGCTCAGCACAGGTAGGGATTTGCCAGCCTAGCTCAAGGCAGGTTTTGCTTACCAAAGAATCTAAAAATTAAAGTGTCTTGACTCAGTTTTGAACACATCTCAATGATGCATGTGGATGAATCTTTACTTGGTTATCAGGACCATTATTGAATGGTCTGGAAGAGACTCTCTTGTGTGATAAGAGCTTTCTATATGCAAAGATCACAGGTGCTGCCTTCACAGTATCCCCAGTCATTGTGAGAGAGTGAAGACCAAACCAGCAAACCAATATTTCACTGATATATTTATGCACTTTCCATCTCTCTGCCTCTCAACTTTTAAGATAACACTTACATGACGGAAACTGAAATACAAGAACCTTTGTTGTCCAAGCAACATAAAGGTGCAGATCCACACTGATTTTCAGGTAGGGCTGCAAAATATGGAGGACATTAACAACAGGACATGCTGTAGCTCTAACAAGCAGCCAGGGGCATCCTGAGATTAAGTTATCCAGACTCTTCTGTGGAGGACAAAGCCCAGAGCTCAAGACTGGCCAGATAGCAGCATCTTTATGTGGTCAGGCATGTTGCTGCCAGCAGTGTGATGAACGATTGTCACCCTTTGTAGGCAGGGGCAAGCAAGAGCAGTGCAGAGACCTGTGATGGCTGTGGAGCAGCCCAGCTGGACACAGACAGGCTCCTGCTGTGCCATCCAGCACTGCCACTGAGCCAGCCAGGCCAGCCAGCACCCAGGTCTGACCCAAAGGGCCTCTGCAATGCTCTGCTCTGAGCAGGGATGTTGCTCAGAGCAACATGGGAGGTTGATCTCTCACCTCACTGAGGATCTCTAAAGCACACTTGATTTCACAGGCTGGATAAGCCCTCCACCATTTCTCCTGACATACCCACAAAATTCATCCTCCAAAAAAACAAAGCCCCAGATGAACACAGGAGAGGTAGATCTGCATGCAAATTAGGTAGACAATAGCATCTTTTATCTCCTTTTCAATAGATCTGACATGTTGCCAAGTTCTCCTGATTTCCTTTATCTGGAGGACTCACTCAAGGCATGCAGTGCTATGCAGGAATGGGCTGTAAGGGCCATGCACTACAGTTAAATTTTCATCCTAAAGTCTACTGCTCTCACTGATTTCTGGTAGAAAGGCTTTACTATAAAGGGCAACCAAGCAACAAACACTTCCAAACCTCAGCATCCAAAAGGAACCGAATCTGATAACTGGGCATTTATGTGCTCTCATCCTGACAGAGGTCATCAGGAATCCTTCCATTGGCACCAGAGAGCCACAGCAGTGTGGACTGTCACTGTCCTCCATCAAACCAGAAACTCAGCCTAACCAGGAATATGTCTGGCAAAACATCCCAGGAACAACCACCCACACAGCAACCTACAAAGTCTTGTGATGCAGGGCTGTTTGTACCTGATCCTCAGTCTGTGTATTCACTGTAGGATACAGTCAGGCAAGTCTGAAATTCTGCCTGTAGCTAAATCAACTATTATTTATGTGATGAGCTCTGCAAACATCCAACTGGGCAGTCGGCTATGCCTCTCTGACAGGCAGGGCCTGAGACTCCAGTAATGATTTCCCACTAATGAGACACCACTGAACCCTTCCACTTCTTTCTTGTTTTTCCTGTGATAGCACTGAGAAAGGAAGCATGTCTCCTGCAGACAAAAACCCTCTATGCACCTGAAGCTGCTGAACCCCTGTACAGGAGCCAGTGCACCTTTGGGTGCCTTTTTTCCCCTTGCAAACATTTCCATTTTCTTTTCATCTCACGCCAAAGAACCTCTCTCCTCTGGTGCTTACCAGCAAAGAAAGATATCCGTGAATGTCTCTGCTGTCGTGAAGAGTGCGAATATAATCCAGTACATCATCCATTTGACCTGGTAAACAAAAACAGTCTCAAACTATTTCTTACAGGCACAAGTGCACAGAATAACTCTCACAGGAAAAGAAATTCTTACCCCCTCACCCTCCCCGCTGTGTATTTCGCAATTACTGTGGACTTGAAGGTGCCAGTTTGTCCCACTTCAGCACGTAACACGTGTCAGATTTACACTGCCCTCGGGAAAGTGACTGTGGCCTCTAGGACTGCTCTCAGGAAAAGAAGAGCAGCCTGACTCTGTCCTTACAGAAACTCCACTGGCCAGTAGAGCATGACAGCCCTGTCACAGGGCATTAAAAATCTCACTTGGCTCGTGTTAATAGCAAATTTTAAAATGAGGTTGTTGGCCAAACTCCATTTAAGACAAAATGTAATTACTTACATCATACCTATGTAAAGGTAAAGAGGTAACAGCCCATCCCATAATCCAGGGTTCAGGAGCACAATCAACTCACCACAACTCACTGACTCAGTGGGCACCCCTGGAGTGGCTGTGCCTGCTCCCACCCACACCCAGTGCAGTGACAAGGGCAAGGGCACGGGCAGTAGCTTAAATCCCCTGCCTGGGGCTTAGGGGAGAGTGTTTTATCTGGTAGTGAGAGCATGTGCTGTGCTGTCTCTGTTCAGCTAGGGAACTCCACTGTCATGGATGGATGGTTTCCTTTGGAGTGACAGCAAAAGAATCTTGGGGGATGGTGACTTGGTCTGATGAACTGTAGTACCTCAAGTAATTCAGGAATTTGGGAATTTTTGTCACTGAGCACTAAATGGCATTTAAAACCACTGTTCAGCTATTCTGATGTATGTAGTATTGGTTCTTCTTAGGATGGAAAAAGATGGTAAGACAAAGGTTGTTGATTTAACTGACAACTGTTATTTAATTAGGTTTAATTTGAAGATGGAGAACCCTAAGCAGCTTTGCTGGAATGTTAGAAAGCCTAAAGAAGTCAAATCCATGAAAATCCATGAATGAGAGAATTGGACCATGTTAGCTAAGGCTGGTACAATTGCAATAGACTAAGGAAAGGTTGGAGGGAAGACAGAACAAGAGAGATACCTACAACAGGTGCAGCTACTGGGAATGGAAGATGGAGGTGTCAATAAATCTGGATCTCATCAGCTTGGAAATGATATCCCCATCTTCTCCCCAATACAGTGGGGACAGTACTGGTAGTCTCCATCTCCCTGTAGGTACTGGAATTATTCCCTGAGCACCTGTCACTCCACTACATAACTGCTCTCCTGGGATTTATATTTATGTGTATATCTATATTTATATTTAGCATTACAGCAATAATGGCACTGCCAAATGCCTGAGAGCATCATCTTCCCTGGGCAGCTTCTGCCAGACTTTTCACGCAACTATGACTCCTCAGAGCCTCAGTGCCAACGTGGCTCTCTCAGTTAGACATTACTGCCAGCAAAACTTTTAAACACAAACCAAGACCTGGTGTGGATGGGCTTGGATGAGCCTAAAACATTTATCAAAATTACTATTACCAAGCAGAATAAAATTACTTTAGAGTGATATAAGTTTTGACAATAAATGAAGGTTCCTCCTGTGTCGGTGTAAATTATTACTTCATTTATTATTTTTTTAAAATCAGGCCCTAATGGATACATTGCCACAACTGCTGTGCTAAACTGAAATCAACTGTAAGGGCAGACCAAGTCTTAGATTAGCTGTTCTCACATTTGCGTCACAACCACAAGTGTCTGATGCAAGTTCCTCTTTTACAATTAAATTTCCAACAGGAATTGGACCCTTCCACAAAACACCTTCCAGAAAGGGGCTATGGAAACATTAAGGATCAGTGGCAGACACTGCCTGGAGACGCTTGTGCACATCTTCAGCATTTTCAAGCAAAGAGTGTGCAGGTCCTGAGAAGCACAGCTGTGCAAGGGCTACAGAGACATTTTACCTTAAGTATCTGCTGTGTTCTGTAACACTGATGATTCTCAAAATACCCAAAACCATTTTCTGAAGGAGGAAAATTATGAAAAAAGCCTCTTAGCAGCCACAGTGAGTCCCAGATTTAGCTTGCACTAAAGATTTAATGGGATAGACATCTATGCTGTTATCCAGATGAGAAAATGGGCTTGTTATCCCTGGGATCTTGAGAGGATTGAAGAGTCAAGATCTGGAAGCCGAGCTGGGTTCAATGAAGCTAAAAGAGCTCAGGTTGTCAAGGGCACTACAAATCCAACAGGACCCCAAGAGCATCCGAGTGCTTTTGATTCTCCCACATTTCACTTTCCCCGATGGCCCCATATGCCTTTAGAAACCAGGGCCCAGGGAAGATTTTTCAGCAAAAAGAAAAGAGAGAGCACACCCAGCTGCCAGAGCTGCCTGTAAATAGGTCGCTCTGCAAGGAAGGATGTTTCTGTCTGAGGATTCAGTCATATACACTTCGAGTTGCCTCCTCTTATCCTTGTTTTGAATGAGCAGTTAAAGCTTCAAGGCTTTTCGAAAAGGCTTTGATTTATGCTGCTCCTCAGAAACAAAGGAGAGTACACAAAGCTCTGGATGCCAAATGCCTTTTAAGTCGGCTGTATGTCTCACCACCAGAGGAACAGCACGCATTTGTCAAGGAGCACATCAGCTCTGCACAGGAGCCAGAAGCACAAACCCAAGCCTCATTTGTGCCCAGCAGTCAGCTGGTCCACCTTCAGGCCAGTCTGCCCCTTGCCCTGCTTTATGAGCTTTCCCAGAACACAGGCAACACCTTTCCAACGTGGTGAGGAGCAATCTCAGAAAACAAGCCCCCAGCACAGCCACAAACCTCATTACTCACATATTCTTTGATGTCCTTTGATTTCACGGCTTTGTAAGAATAATATGCAGGGTAAAGAGTGCCAAATATAAGCCTGGAAAAAACAAACAAACAAACAATAAACGGATTAAATTGATTTCCTGTCACAGGGATTTTTTTTTTCCCTGTGTTTTAAATGTGGTTTTCACACTGGTAAAAAGTGTTAGAATTTGATTTAAGCTTGAGTGCACTAAGTACAGTACAGGAGTGATTTTGCATCACTGAATTCAGAGCAGCTATTGCCAGTGACTTGAATGAAGAGCAGAGATTCAGCCTGATTTTCCTTTCGAAATGCTTTCCAAAGCTGTACCTTATGAGTTACGCAGAAAACATAATAATCAAACCAAACAAAAAAGGTCACCACCACACTTTCAAAAGGAAATTAAAAATCTGATCTTGAAACAATCTACTGCAACACCAGGAATAGGGGAGTATTGCTTTCAGAGAGAGAATGATTTGTCCAAAATCCTTTCCACCTCTATTCAATACTCTGAAAAGCTGGCAGATGATAAAGCAGGATCCAAGTTCTACTGGTGCAAGGGTTTGGGTGCCTATCCTACATTAAACCTGGTATAGGAAAGAAACCTGCACTGTTCAGTAAAGTCAATTTGGGCTCATGAAAGGAGGAGAAATCTGCCCACCAAGATATGCCAACATGATCAGGCCTAAAAATCCCAGCTCTGCTGCTCTTTCAGACAGCTTCCTTTCATTTTCAAGTCTGAAAGGGATGCTGTCAGCTTCAAGATTTCATGTAAGAAAGAAACAAGGATCTGTAAGTTAAAAATAGCACTACTGAGAAAAAAAGTGGAGAATTTTTTATACTAGGTTCTCTCTGCATCACTGCCTACATGCTTATTCACTTGGATTATTCTGGACGTAAGCATAGGCTTGTCAAAACCACTTTGCCCTGCCCAGGTTTCAGTCAGTTTTATTCAATGCAGGAGGATGATGCTGCAAAGTCTAAATTTAATAGACTGCAGGGTAATGTTTATTGGCTTGCAACTCCCCATCTTTCCATTGAAGCTTTTTCTTTAAATTCATCCAACTGTTTCCTCTGCTCCCGGGAATGAAAATGATCAATGTTTCAATCCCTAATTGTGGAGCCACAAGGACCTGCAGTCATCTTTTTCCATCCTGCCAGCAGTGACTATGTGCCGTGGGACTCATAATTACAGTCAAGTCCATTACATGCATAAGACATTAAAAATTAACACTCTGGGATATGGTGCACCGTCGTACTTCCTGGAGCTCAAGAAGGTATTTGTGAAAGAATGGGGTGAGGCAGCACACATCTTGATTTCCAAAGCAGTCACTGAAGGCAATTTGCCTGCTATTCATCATGCTCACTGTAGCATGGCTTAGCAGAACCTGAAGCACAATGCAGACTTCAGAAAAGCAGCTACTGACTGAGGAGATTCAACATTTTACAGAGGCTTCACACTGGTTTCAAAACGCTTTGCTGGAAAAAGTCAGCTCCGAACCTATTCCACCCAGAGCGGCTGGTGCTATCTGCAAGGATCAGATACAAACACTCGGAAAGATTCTGGGAAACCAAAAACGTTTTTGCACCTTGCAGTATCCCACCAAACAGCAACACGGGTTAATGCAAGGAGGAACACACAGAAAATGGCTTGATCCTGTTCTCACTGAGGCTAATATTCCAAGTTCAATGGCAGCGAGACCTAATCCAAAGAAGGTAGAGTTCACAAAAGGAAGAAAGCTACAATATTCAGAACATAACAGCTGAGCACATGAAAAATATTTTTGGCTCTCCTTATAAAAAGCACTGCAATGCTGTTCTTCCTTCTTGGCCTGGGCTGGCTGCTATCTCACGCTTTTATTTCCTGCAAATAATCACTGAATGATTGATATTCATTTCCTCACTTTGTGCTGGTAACAGAAAGTCACTGGATCCTGAAGAAGCAAATGGTTTATAGGAACACCAGAAAATAATTAGCTGCAGACAATAAATACTTGGGAAAAAAAAATCCTGTGACGGAAGGAAATTGCAATAATTTTGCATGTGCAGAGCAAGGGACAGTTAATAAAGCGGTGTGATCTCCCTGAACTGGAGATCGAGAGTTTCACTGATTTGCCTTGCAGTGTGTTGTGTGCATATATGGACATTTATTACTGCTGTGGTTTACCAGACTGAAAACTGTTTTAAGGAATGTTGGAAGCCAGTCTTGTCACTGCTGTGGCTTACTAAGTGGCTTGGGGTCACTTAAGCTCTGAGCACGCTCTACAAATGGAAGATAAAAGATGTTTGGGCATTTCTGTAAAGCATGTTCAGGGGTTTTAAGACAAATATTTGCAGATAGGGATATTCCAAAAAGTCTCTTGAAGTTACTGTCTTCACTTGGCTTTGGATCAGCATTGAGCACAACTGATTTAATTCAAACATACACATCAATCCTCCATCTCTTCCCTCAGTTCCTCTACCCTGCTGAAGACAATAATTCTCACGTCCCCCTTATCCAAGCTTCCTGTGTAATTAAAGTTATTGTTTATTCCTGCCTTCCTTCATCTCCATGCTCAGAATTGCCAAATCACTCCTTCTGCACGCTATACACAAACCTGAGGCTGATCCTTTATCCCTCCTTTGTCCCTTTAAAGCTGTAAAATGTTTTCTTGTCCAAGTCTCCTTTCCACCTCCTTTGTGTGGTCTCTACCCCTCCTGGATGCACCAGTGTTTAAACCTCTCTCCCCTGTCCCTGTCACCCCCATTCCCAGCCTAACAAGCTGAAGTAACTTATCTTTGCTTTCCATGCCTGAAAAATGTTGATCCTAACTACTGTCGGTTTGCTCTTTTATCATATCCCACCTCAGTCCCTTCTCTCCTTTAATGACTGCAGTGCCACCAGCCTCTTCCTCTGCTGTTCCCTGCATGTATTGTCCCACACCCTGGAGCTCCTGTGCTGCTTGCTCTCCCATTGCACATCAGTCCATCACCTCCAAAACAAGCTGTTCCCTGACAGTCATCCTGACAGCCCCCAGTCTGATGGAGATAGCAGCCCAAGCCACAACAATTCCAATCATATCATTCCCCAGTCCTCCTCATCTCTATATTCTTCTGCAACACTTCTGATGTCCTCTGAACCAGACCACAGGACCTCCAGCTTTCTGCACACATCCCCAAAATCACAGGACTGCCCCTCAGTTCCCTCCCACAGCTGCCAGCTGGCCTGGGACTCAGATGTGCTGTGACTCTATCTGTGTTACAGGCACTCTGTGTCTGCCTGGTGCTGGTCAGCCAAATTAATGACCTACCTATGGACTCAGCACTGCAGCTTTTACCTCCTGGCAGACAGTGCTATAAAAAAATCTCCTATCCAGCAGTTAATTCTTAGGAATAATGTAGAAAATTTATATTTGAGACCTCTCTGACCCATCTATTTTGGCCACAACCACTTTGAGGATACAAAAGTTTTGCAGCAGTGGAAAAACAGACTGCTTAAGTCTCATTTCCTTAGGAAATCAGGGTCAACCCACTCCTCCCCATCCATTCCCACCTTTCAAAGCTCTTTTGAATGAGCTGTGTACCCAGGAAAGCCTTGGCCCTTTTACCTTCTGTGAAGAAGCAGATATCCTGTTCATCAAACCTCCCAGATCTTGATGCAGAGTAGTTGCTACATTTAAAGCTACAGGAATGTTCTGTAGTCTGGGCTAAAGCAAGCACATACCCTCAGGGTATAGGGAGAGGCAAGGAAGTGGTGACATCCATCAGTAAGTTAGGAAAAGCTCACTTGCAGCATTAAACAAATAACCACAACAGCCTGACAGTTCTTACACTGCTCCATGCTGGAGGTCTACACCGATTACAACTGCCTTGAGAAAGGACAAAACAGCAGCTGTAAAGAAATCACTGAAGAGTCGAATCATTGTGCAACAGGAGGCAAAAATCTAAGTAAAAGGTTAGTCTGCCTAAAGAATAGGATAAGGATTAATGCTGAAAATCTTATAATCCTATTAGGCACCTCAGCAGCAGCAACCCCCAGGCTGGATCGTTACATGTGCTTCCGGTCTTTGTCAAAAGAGACACGCAAAGGCAGGAGGGGAAAGAGAAAGGCAAAGTGGAAATGCACTGGGGAAGATGTGTAAGAGGGACTGTAAAGGCTGCAATTGTTTCTTTTGCAACAAAGACAAACAATTGAGATTATTTACTCCTTCTCCTGATGCAGTGTCAGGGGATGCTCAACTCAATAAAGAGAACAAAGGCAAAAGGAGGGGAGCAACCCCTCTATCACCGGGAGATATTATGTGGAATAGGTGAACTGCATTTATTTATATAATTACATTACATAGGATTTGGGGGCTGGGTTTGGCTTTGACTATTCAAGTCTACCATTAAATGAGACAGGAAAGGATGAAGCTTCCCATATTGTGGAGTTTCCTGATTGTCAGGGGAATAGTAAGCAATTGAACTGTAGGCTCCTCTTTAGCAAACCCTGTCGTATTCCAGGGCAGCAGCTGCACCATCACCAAAGCTCCTTCTGTCTTCACTTGCCACAGCCACAGTCAGACCTGGCTATTATATCCTTCTGTTCCTTCTCGGGATCTACTGGAGCAGTGATCTGACCAACGCAGAGCACGGGCTGTGACAGCATTCCTGACAGAATCTAGGCTACGGCCTGCGGAACAGCCTCAGAGCTGCTACCATGACCTGAGAGGGTCCCACAGGACATCTTGAGTTCTGATTTGGTGATGCTGCTTTCCTCATGGAAAAGTCATTTACCCACAAAATTAACTCTCACACTCCATAAAGTAGCCACTGAAATAAATGGAAAGGCTCTTAGTGATTCTCAGGAGTTCTTGCCAGGACTCAGGTTACCTCCAGAAATGCCTGCACATCCACTCCCTTGAGCATTTTCAACCACAGGGATATTTTCTGGGTGGTAACCTGCTGTTACAAATATACCAGCATGGGCTGTTTACATCCCAAGCCATGCAAGTTTTGCTCCTCTAGTTACCATGCCACCAGCAGTGTTTGGGCTGCCCAAACACTTAGAACATTGTACTACCACAACACAAATAGAACAGCCCTTGTTTTGCCCATAAATAACTAATGTTCCCATTTCACTGGCACACAGCAGCCAAGATGGCAACTTCTGCTCACAGGGATGGACACATTTAGGAATCACTGAGATATTTCCTATTTCCTCAACATGTTCACTGGCTAGTGCGTGCTTCTTACACACAGAGCAGCAGCTGAGCTGTCACCATGCCAGCATTCCTCAATGATACCACCAAGAAGAGTGCCAATAGGTTTGTGTTCCTTACTATCAGTCCTAATTAATATTCACACAGTGCCACAGATTAAAAATAAACGACACTGCCTTTGCACTGAAGGTTCACAGTTGAAATCCAGCAGTCAGGGGTGTGAAAATAAGCAGTGCACAAGGTCAGGGAAAGGGTTAATTTGAGTCCCTGGACAGGCCAAACGCCTGATATTCAAGAAGGGGCTGGGGTGGAGGAAGCACCAGCTGCAGAGGAGGTTCTGGGCTATATTCCCTAGGAGGTGGCTCCTGCAAATTCTTTGCTGCCACCGTGCAGCAGAACAGCGGCTCCAGGGAAGTTGGGAACTTGCCTGTTCACCCTCAGGGTGACAGCTGACACCATCCCCACCTTGGGCCCCAAGAGATGTGGATACCTGACCGTGCCAGACTGGCATCCTGATACACTCTGAGAATACCCATGACAAAAATATCTCTCAAGGAAAGTGATGGGTCCTGATACCCCCGAGACAAATTAGGCTCACTTCAAACCCCACTTGCAACTTGAATCCAACATCCTTATGGGGTTGGTTCAGTGCCCAAGGACAAATGTGCAGATGTGCCCGTGTCACTCAGCCAGCCATGCACTGCCTTTGCAGGTAAAGCTCCACTTGCACAGCCACCCAGCACATCCCTCTGCTTTAGGAAACATTCCTCTGCACCTCCTTGGTGGGTGACCTGCTACGACCATGTCCTCACATCCGCACTTCCAAAGCACATACACACCCACACCAAGGAAGCAGAGGGCAGACCCAGGAGAGCTCTGTGTCTAACACAAAGATACTCTGCTTTCCATCCAGATCCACCTCTGACTTCTCAGCCAGGTTACTACAGAAGCAAAGTGAAACTTCATCTTCGTTAATGTAACCTAACAGCTGATGAAACCCAATTGCTCCTCCTGGTGTAACTGGGGGGCACAGGGACGTCTGACTGGCCTTCCAGCAGAAACAGCTAGTCAATAACTGTCCTGGATGCTTCTCATTTAAGCAGTCTTTACCTTCCCAAAGCAGCACATATTCCTCTCCAGTTGACATGACCCTTTTTTGTTTTCCTCAGCCAGGGCACCCCTCAAACAAGGAGCTGGCAGATGGCCAGGCACAAACAGGTGAAGAGACATAGCAGCAGGGAGGGGTGGAGGAACTGGCCTTGGCCAGCCTGGAACTGTCACGCAACTACACTTGGGTCACAGCAACTCCATGCATTTAGGGGCAGAGTGGTTTGAGAGGGTGCTCAGCGGAAAGAGACCTGGGGGTGTTGGTTGACAACCAGCTGAGAACGAGCCAGCAGTGTGCCCAGGTGGCCAAGAAAGCAAATGGAATCCTGGCCTGTATCAGCAATAGTGTGGCCAGCAATTCCAGGGAAGTGACTGTCCCCCTATGTTGGGCACTGGTGAAGATGCATCTCACGTGCTGTGCTCAGTTTTGAGCCCATCACTTCTAAAAGGACATTGAGATGCTGGAGCATGTCCAGAGAAGTGCAACAAAGCTGGTGAAGGCCTTAGAAGACATGTCCTATGAGAAGCAGCTCAGAGAACTTGGGTTGTTTAGTCTGGAGAAGAGGAGGCTCAGGGAGATCTCATTGCTCTTTAGAACTGACAGGAGGTTGTAGTGAGATGGGGTTGGTCTCTTCTGCTGTGCCTACACTGAAAGGATGAGAGAGAATGGCCTTAAGTGGCACCAGTGGAGGTTCAGATTAGATATTAGGAAAAAAAATTCACTTAAAGAGTGGTTAGGCATTGGAATAAGTTGCCCAAGGAGGTGGGGAGTCACCATCTCTGGAAGTGTTCAAGAGGTGTCTGGATATGGCACTTGGGGGTATGGTTTAGGGGTGACTGTGGTTGTGCCACGTTGGCAGTTGGACTGGATGATCTTGAAGGTCTCTTTCAACCTCAGTGATTCTATGAACTATTACATTTGTTCACATTGAAATCCTACATTCAGAATGGTCTAAAGAAGATAAACTTGTCCCCACTGTTCCCTTTTCTACACTTTCAGTTACAGGAAGAAGATAGAAATGCTAAAATAACTCTATTACTGATGGAGAGACTTTGGTAAATATTTGGATTAGTATGATAATGCATGTGATGCCTACTAAAGCCTGACATTCCTAGAAAAACTACCAGCAGTGAAGGGTCTTCACAGGGTTGTGTTTACATGGGTTACCCTTGAGTATCACATTTAAAGTCCATTCAAGATTAGGCAGGTACTTAACCCTTCCTGGGGTTACTCTGTTCAAACTCAGGCAGAATTCCATCAATTTACACTCAAGCCAACACTCTAAAGTTCTCTTTCCAGTCCTTCAGAAGAGAGAACGCCTATGTAGCTGCTATAAAAATACCCCACTGCTCTGCAGCTATTTTAGGAAGCAAATTGACTGCAGGTAGAGGTTTACTAAGCTGGTCTGTTCTACTTCACGTTGCCCTCATGGGAGCTGCGGGGCCCAGAGAGCTGAGGAGCGAGGGGAATTTGCTGTCACCGAGACGATGTTTGAAAGAGGATCTGTGTGGAAAATGTGTGGGGCTGGTGTGGAGCCCTGACCCACGGTGAGAAGCTGCAGTCAACAAGAACGCTGTGCCTGGCACACCCCCAGAGGCTCTGGGCAGCTGCCTGCTGCAGATAGAGTTTCGTGGGCCTCGCCAGAGGCATCTGCGCTGCCGCTGCTCCTCCCCGTCCCCTCTCCGTGCTCCAGCTCAGCAGCAGCGCAGGAGAACACAGCCCACGGCACCGAGCATACTCCCAGCGCTGGCAGAGCTCAGGGCTTCATCACTCTTTAGGGGAAGAAGAAGTAATTAATCAAAGTGTGATACTGAGGGCAATAAAATCTGTGCCTTTTAGAGAAGAAAACATTCCCGTTCTGTGACCGGGTCAGATCCTCACTCAGCTTCGCTGCTACAAAAAGGCAGGGCTCAGGGTCCGTGTGCCCTGATGTTTTCCCTATCCAGTACTGACCGTATAGTTCCGGCTTTGAGAGCTTTGTTTTTTTCCAAGCCAAATAAATGGCAATTTGAAAACAAAATGGTATGTTTTAAATGGGAAGGGCTGCTTTTCCTGACTCTAGAGAGGGGGATGTTTATGTGGGAAAAGGCTTTTTTAGAAGCACTGATATTACATTCCAGAGATGACAGATGGTCCAAAATCTGCATTGTGAGTTAGCCTACATATTTATGGTAGGCTCATGATATGAAAAGGAACAGAAAAACTTATAACCTAACCAAACTAATTTCTAGGCTAGAAAAAGGTATTAAAATATGGATTGCTTATCAAGAGAGAAGCTCTGCATTATTTTCATAGAAAATCACATCATGTTGCAAGTATTATTTTGGAATTATTTTGACTCATACTATGTGAATCACCTTTTAGGAAGCATAACCACATACAGAAATCCTAATTGAGAGCATAATCCTACTACATTCTCTGTATCTGAAAACTCGGTTCAGGTTATGGAAGACTTCCACCATCAAACCATAAGTGCTACCACTGTCTGAGGAAGTGGCGAAAAACACAAAAGCTCCTGTTCGTCTACGCCTCACTGAAAGGCAGCTTTAGACTTCTTGTGGTGTACTCAAGGGACAGAAAACAAGAATAAAAAATTAAATGAAACTATAACACGTCCAAATCAATTGGAACATAACCTCCTCAGAATACTGTTACTTCAGCTTCCCAGGGACAGAACATTACTAGAAGTGCTTAACTAAATGCAAGGCATATTTCAGCTCAATGCAATTTCAAAATTAAACCAGACGATCTTTTTGGCCCAAATATTCAGCTAAAGCAATGAAAAATGTTGACTTTCCACGGATTACCAATGACTCAATCCACTGTAACAAATCAAGCAGTCCCAAGGCTGCTGTGAGTACCACTGAGTCTTGGAGCTCTCCAGAAGCTCTCGGAGGAGGATGGAAACCCACGGTAGATCTCCCCACGAGCCAAGGAGAGCAGTTTGGTGCAGAAACCGGTATCAGGCATAGCCACGGCCAGCTTGGTGCAGAACAGCCTGAGGTGAAATCTTACTGCTGTTCCAGCCCCGTGCCATGGGCAGGGACATCTTCCACTAGCATGGTGGATATGGTGGATGCTGGTAAACTAACAGTAAATAGTGTAACTCCTTCCGTCAGGAACTGACTTCCTTACATCTCTGAGGACTCCAGAACATTAACCAGAAAAACCAGAAGACCAAACATTTTGAGGGACCAGCCTCACTGAAAATAAGTAGGACCCAACTCAGTCGTAACCTCTGTGTTCCAGGGCCAATATCTACCTCCTAGTTAAGTAAACAAACAAACAAAAAACCCACATACATCTTTAAAACATTTCTTCTCATTTTGATAATCCATTTCAAAGAAGGATTTCAAAGTGCAATATAAATATTACTGATGTGAATATCAAAGCCAGTGGCATTACTACTAATTTCTGATTATTTCTATTTAATAGTGGTTTATGTCTATTTTAAATGATAAGAAAGGGAGACATTAAAATCATACAGGAAACTCATATCAGGAACATGAACAGTGTCCAGTTTTCAACTCCAGTTTTAAAGCAGGAGTGTAGGAAAGCTAAGGCAAGACGATTCTACAGGTAATTCCAGAATATTCAGCCCAGCTCCATGCTTTGGTTAGCAGGGGTATCAGAATGCCACATGCTAAATATAACAGCTGCAAAATTGCCGTGAGTTCACAGGCCATGCAGACCAAGTTTCTCTTTCTGGCCCACAGACACAGATTGGTATTTCTTCTGGGTACTATAAACATTTTAGGGAGTGGCTGGGCACCTGCTTTCTTACTAGGACCTGCAAAATTTTTATTTTAAAACAAAGGAAAACAAGAAACTGTCGTACAGCTTGAAAAAGAGAGACTTCTAGTCTTTTCTCACATGTATTTGACAAGGGTTTCTAGTGTGAATTAATAGAGTTCTTTCCTCCAGGGTCTTTTCTCATTTCATTCATCCTTTTTAATCCCTCCATTTTATACGGCTAATAACAGCATTGTAATGAAATGCATGGTGCAACTGAGATAAACATGAAGGCAGAGATCTCCAGCTGGAGCTGGACTGATACAGAGCAGCCTCCAGTCTAACCTAGACATAAGGGAGAGGAAAACAGAAGGAAACAAGCCTCTGTTCTGAAGCCATGGACCACTAATGAATAATCAATCAGATCCACTGGCTACACCTCTGAATTCAGCTTCCACTACCAGGACAACTATTTGCCTCTAATTAAAATAAATTAGAAGGAAAATGACCATTTAGTGGCTAATCCTAGATGATGGTGTTAGGATAAGTGGTACAAAACAGCAGGCGGGAGAGCCTAAATAACACCCTGACCCAGCACCTCTCAGGGCTATCCCAGGGCAGCACCAGCCCCACAGGGGGGACACCCATCACGACATGTTAATGAGAGAGGCCCCCCAGAGCGCTTCACAGACTGGGGCTGGTTGGTACCTACAGGGGTATGAGACTCATTATGGGATGCATGGGCAGACAGTGGACGAGGGCTCACACACGAAATGAAAAGCACACCATAATGACAGTACAGTGGCACCTCTTGTTTCACATCTTCTCCTTCACATACTCGCCCACAATGGTCACGATGTAAAATACTTACTGAAGCTCTGAAGCTCTCCTGGAGAACATACAGGACAGCCAGCTCCCAGCCCTTTGGCTTCTGAGCTTCCATTGGTAGCGCTCACTGCAGAGCAGGAGCACTTCCTCCCGGGTTGAATCCAGAGGAACCAGACTCACCCAGGAACAAAGGAGCAGCACCAATCTCCCGCCAGAGATAAATCATGAGCCCCAGGCCCCGTTCAGTCAAATTTTCAGTATCTTCATCTCTGGAATCCTGTTCATGTTTGCTCACCCTTGCTTTGAAGAACCCTTTTCTTTATATTCAATCAGAATTTCCTTTGCTGCAACTTGTTTCCATTGCCTCTCACCCTTTTGCTGTGCCTCCACAAAAAGCCTTGCTCTTCCTTCTCTGTAACAATCTCTGTAACAATCCACATTTTTGAAGACAGCAATGACATCTCCCCTTCACCATTTCTTATTAAGGCTGAACAAACATGCCACTCCTCTGTCCTGGTGCGTCATGCACTCCAGTCCTCTCCCACTGGACTCACTGCACTTTGCCAGGGCCCTGCTTATACCAGAGAAACTCAAATGGGATACTCTGCTCCAGCCAGCAACTGTGACAGTCCCTCACAGTTGCCAAATAGAGGGGAACAATCACTTTCTTCAACCTGCTGGATAATCCTCTTGCTAACCCAACCTTCTGTCGAGATCTGGAAGAGAACAGTGCTACATCATTCCTATGATCAGAGGCACAGAAGCACCAGGGATCCACTCCCTGAATGACGAGGAGATTCTTCCTTGCTGCTTGGAGAACCTTCTTCCTCAGCCCCATCACACCCTTTCCTTTGCAATTGGTGCTGTCCCCAAGTAGCTAAGCTGGGGAATACCTACTTGATTGCCGAGGGAAGCATGTGAAGAATAGCACCACGCTGTCTTAACTCTGGGACTTAACACAGACCGGGTGCTGTTAGCAAAGAGCTTCAAAAAGAGCGGTAGGGAGATGAAATGAATATTTACAAACAGCGCTTTAATTCTCTTGCTTAGCCA
Source organism: Callaeas wilsoni (assembly GCA_013398955.1). Taxonomy (NCBI): domain Eukaryota; kingdom Metazoa; phylum Chordata; class Aves; order Passeriformes; family Callaeidae; genus Callaeas; species Callaeas wilsoni. The sequence goes on from VWPU01010822.1 coordinate 55,439, forward strand.
TTTTTGGTGGGCTAGAGGAACAGCTAGATTTCCCTTATCTCTACAGCCACATACTCACATACAAGGCTTTGTGTCATTAACTGTGCAGTTTGCTGTAATGGTTTTATGGTAATGCTGTTGCATGATCTATTCTTACATAAAGCCATGAGTAGAGAGGTCATTATCAGCTTATTTACCCCTATGCCAAAAACCATGGCCCACAGTACATATCTAGAGATAAAATGACACATCCTTTCTTCTGCTGGAGGTGGGAACCTCCTAGGGAAAGTAAATTACCCATACATGGCTAATAGTCATGCTATGATAATTTTTAAAAGGATCAGAGGCTGCAAAGCCTTGATCAAGCTAAAATTGATTTAAAGAGCTTTCTTAAATGACAATCTCCTCCAGAGCCCCTAAATTCATCCTTTAGAAGTTGGAGAACTGTATTTTCAGTTTAAATGAAGAAAGATTAAATGAAACTGACCCTAAGAAAAGTTATATTCAGCATTGTCGAAGGGTTGACCTGTGTTAGTAACAGGACAAATACACACTCCAGGTTCCAGGAATCTTTAATTTTTCTGATCTAATAATTCTAAGAGGCTTTTCAGGATTGTAATTGAGCACACAGCAGTACCCTAGGCACAGAAATACCAGCACCTCTGTAAGTCTTATCATCTTCAATTAGTTCTCTCCAAGTCTTTGGGAAATAGTTGAGTTCTCAGATCCCCTTTGTACATTTTGGTTCCATATCGGCCCAGCTGAGCATTCCCCTGGTTGGACATCCATCATGCATCGCTGACACAGGAAAGCTGCACCTGTTCTGCCTTTAACTTGCTGGGGTTGGGCACAATATTGTCACTGTTTCTGGCTCAGAGCATACCAGCACACAGTGTGGGTGGGCTAATATACCCCAGGTGGAGATTCAGTTGCCCAGGCTCCAAAATTCATGCCCATTCCCTCAGTAATACTTGCATATTGCCCAGAACTGCAGCTGAAATTAAATATTTCTGACTGGGAATTCACTTTGAAAGTGCATGGGACAGATACAACTCATGCAATTTGTACAGAGCATTCTAAAATATCTTTGGTTTTGCTCAACAAAGAGTATATATGTACAAGTGTATATGCATCAAGGCAGAAATACTGGAACTTAGACACATTCCTTAGCCACTCTGGGGTGTTTCTTAAAATGCAAGGCTTCTCTTCGGAACTTTGAAATCTCTCTACATTTATTTAACTTTCCTACATCATGATTCACCTCACAACTGAATATACTTCTGCTACAAAAAGACAATTCCTTCCCTATTCCTCCCAAATAATTTTATCTTAAGTACCTCCAGGCTTTGTATTCCTTGACCAATATTTGATTTCTTTTTAAATTTTTGATATTTTCCAATTTTACCATAGCTTCTCCCTGAAGCTTAACAGGTTAAACACTTTCCTGTTACACCAAAGACTAGATTTCAATCCCTGTAATATTCTAGTAAGTGAAGTTTGGGTCTTTATCTAGAGGTAAGAGAGAGAAAGGGGTTTCTTTTCACTTCCACCAGTTTTCACAGCACAATTACTATTCACCTACATTACATTTTTTAAACAACCAGCTATTACCTAAAGTGCAGGCAAGACTCACTAGCGAGGACAGGTATCTACTGAAGCATTTCACGGCACAGCACTTCACACTGAGAGCTCTGACATCTGACAATTTGAGATTTTGGACAAATAGATATCTAGGGTAAAAACTTTCAGAGAAGGCTGAGATGACAGATATCTACATGTTCCATTAACCATGCTGGAAAATACGTGGCTTTCACCACTGGAAATCAGCAGCTTGGTCACAGCCCAGGCAGTGTGAGATCTAGCAAGAGAAGTTGCAGTTTTCAGGCACTGCTTCTGTGCCACCCCCATCATTACACAGTGAGACAATCTAACTGTGAGCGCATCTTAGCAATTCCCACATTTGCTCATTTATTCTCATCAGGTGATTTCTTGGAAGCAATTACAGGAACATTTCCATTCAAAATAAAGTATCAGACAATAGTTTCTCCGAAAAGAGCATGCACACAGCCTTGCTGGTTCAGAGTACAAATCAAAATATCTGATGCCCACAGACATATGCAATATATGTACATATTATAGAAGTTGGGATTTAAAATCCAGTTTCACAATTCGGTGAAGACATGAAGGGGTTTGACTCAGGTTTTTTTAATGCCTCAAGACAGCAGTATTGCTATCCAGATACTCAATCCTCCTTCTGACAGAAGATGTCATGTTCCTATTTGCATTCAATTTTGATCTCTCCCAGACTTCTCATATGTCTCTGAATTTCAGGCTTTAGCTGAGAGCCTTAGAGAGTAAAAGGGATAAGTCATGCCGCTCTCTTCTATTCTGCATTTCCCCAAACACAAATGTGTTCAGATCAAAGCCTGTGACACAGGCTCAGCTCCATTCCTACACTGTGAGGAATACAACTTTGTCTCAGGCTTGGGTAAAGAGCCAGTGCATTGCACAATTCTGAACAGAAAAGGCTTTGCCTCTCTTCTTTCTTCTGGCTTAGCGACTTCACCTCTTTTCCATTCTCACCCTCCCTCTCACACATATACCTTTCACCTGGCAGCTACTCAAAATATAAAATAAAATATAAACTGGGGCTTAGGAGCCAGATGGAGACTTCACAGAAATAACTTGAGAGGAAAGCAAAGGGGAAGACAGCCAATTCTTCTAGGACCATTTCAGACATTTCTAAATAAGCAGCTGCTTGAGAAGGCAGCTTGTACTTTTTGTGGGAACGCCCACACTGCATGCTATCTTATGTATGCTTTTCCATCATTTTTTATTCATTAATACTGCTGGTTTAAATGCCAGAGTCCCGTGTTTGTTCTCTTTCCCAGGCAAGGGGATTCACACAGAAGGATGACAATGTTGCAAGTGCCACTCTAAACAAAGCATTGCTGTTTTGAAATGAAATGGTTAAACTGTTTTAAACACACGGAGCTGTATAAAATGTGTCTGGAGAATTGAATCTATACAGACTTCAGCCATTTATGGCCTGACTGCCCAGAGTGAGGTTTCTTAGTTTCAAGAATATACATAAATTATAATAGTGTTTGAATAGGGACCTGATTTGTTACAGCCAAGTATCTGCAAACCTCAGCAGAATAATAACTGAAAAAGAATGCTGAGCTATTCCAGTGGTTGTATAGCACATCTGAGTGCAAAAATCTCAGGACACACTATAGCAAAGAGATGAAAAATATCTCATCTATAAGTAAATCCTTGGGGGTAAGGGGTATGATTTTACAGAATGGGTTTACACGAGATTAAATATGAGTTACTACAAACTACTTGGAAAGCAGACTGGTTCACTTTCAAGAACCATGCAAAATCAGGCATAGTATTTACAAACTTAAAACGTATGTCCTGCCTCATGGACAGCAGGCAAGACCTTTCACTGGCTGTCTGCAGTCTCTCAAGCAGCTCTGCTGATTTTGCAGTGATCCAGGCATAATATGTAGAAACAGGCATAGGGTGTGTACCATCAATCAGCAATCACGTATGGCACATCCCCTCAGGCCCTGGAAATGGCTGTGGGTGAGCAGCAGTTCTGGGAAGCCTGCAAAGCAGCCCTGGTTTAAGGTAGCCAGGACCAGCGATGTGAGCTCAGAGCTAATGGCAGCTGCCATGGGCAGCCAGCACCCTCTGTAACAGAGCTTCACACAAGGGTACAGGCATGAGAGATTACAGAGTTTCTACCTGCCTGATGTGATTAAAGTAGTTTTAAAAATACATGTGCTAGGGTGCAATAAGGCATTAGGATTCTTTAGATTGAATCTAAAGAGAAGGTGGTCATGCTCTTCATCCTCAGCTTTCAGTGGGTATTAACGCTTCTTAGAGAAAAGCTCGATAGTGAAGCTCTTCAGAGTTCCAGAAGTGAGGTCAGAGGTGTCTTGATAACAGGTTTTGGGACAAGCCATTTGATTGGCTTTGGTTGCTGAAGTGCAGGTAAAGCCATATTTCTATTTAGTGATGAAATTCCCAATGCTAAAATGAAAGGATAAAATAACTTTCCTGACAGAATCATGCTTTCAGGAGCCCTCTATCCTTGATCTGTCGCCACTCAAAGGGCAGTTTAACCTGAAGCTCATAAAGAACACAAGTTGTCCATCGAACCGGCCAACTTCTGTCCCATAATATTCAATTTTCTAGGATGCAGCTGGCACCCTCTACAAGACCCTCACCATTCCGACCTACAAACAGAACCTTAGGTCTCCCACCTGGGTAGATTTTCATCACTCACTGACCTCAGCAAAGTTGCAGCAGCTGACACAACTTGAAGCTCTGGTATTGCCTTAGGGATGAGAAAATTATTGAGGTTTGCAATGAACCAGCATTTTTCAGCTATTTATTAGGTTGTCTGCAGAAAAATCCAGCCTTAATTCTTCAGGTTTACCACAAGCCAGGACTGGGAATTTTTGTGGCAGTTCTTGCTAAAATTTGGCAATGTACCACTCAGCCTACTTATGTGGGCAAAATAGTGAAACTGTAATTATTCCAGATAAGAACAATTTTTTTTTCCCCCCTCATGTACTGTGACGACCTTCTTAAAAGGTTACATTAAGAAGCTTTCAATTAAATTCCAACTTTTTTGTTTGGATGATCACACCTCATTTCATGAGCTCTGTAACTCTCATCATGTGGCTGTAAGGCTTTTTTGAGCACATAAAATGATACACTTATCTGACTGCTAGATTAGAGGAAAAGAGTTTGAGCAATTCCTGATAGATTAAAGAATCTCCAAATCTTCTAAGTGAATGTGTGGTTCCTCAATTATCTCTAAGTGTTCGGGTGCTAAGCCATCACCACGAATTCCCATCTGAGAGTCAGCTGTGACAGAACACACCATACACAAGGATCTCACAATGCTGTCCAAATACTGATGCAACCAGCGTTACTCAGCACAGTGAGATGAGAGACCACAAGCAGACACCAGGATAGGGAGTAGAACAAAGGATTTTTGCAGACCTGTTCAAAATGACCACAGAAGTCTCCATTGCAGGCTCATGACAGTTACAGCTATATAAATATCCAGATATGGATATATCTATGAGATAGATTATATCCTGAGAAAGCATCATTAGACCTCGGGTTCTCCATAAATCATTAGAGTCAGCAGGGGATTGGTTTGACTGATTGCGCTCTGACAGCTATGAAAAGAGGTGAACACAGTATAACAAGCATGAGAAAATTCCTGCAACATTTATGCAGGAAACCATTTACTCTTAGTTCAGTGTCTGTGTTTTTAAGGTATATTTTAAAATAGCACCTTCCTCCCTGCATTTGATCCTACGAGAAAGACCCTTTCTGTATATAGGACAGCAGAGTGTGTTGCCATGGAAATTATTACAATCTACTTAAAGTCAACAAATCCAGCCTTATGGGTATATTCCCCAGGGTATCTCAATTTAATTATTAATGTTCTTTCTAAACAGCAACATCTTTCTGTTTTGACTGAAATCCTTATAAGCAGAGTGAAAACAATAAACCTGGAAAGCAAGGTCCTTTGTTCAGCTACAAAACAGGTACAATTAAGCCAGGGAAAATGCAAACAGCCTCCAGACTGCCCTGACAATGCTTCAACTCAGACCTAGATGAATTGTTTGGAAGGGGGAAAGTCTCATTCAGTGCTTGTATCCATCATGCCTTGGCCTCTCTGCTGTGATTTCCAGCAAAAAAATACCAGCTAGGATAGTGGGCTTTTTTGCAGAGGGACACATTCAGTGGAATCTAAACACTGACCATCAATTCATTTTCATATAACCACCTGTCTTGAGCTCATTCTCAAGTCAAACCACTCAATCTTTTCCCATGAAATATGTGGCTAAACCCAAAACCTTTTAGCCTCAGGGCAGCTCCAGCATCCATCTCTCTCTCTCACATGTCACCATGAATTCTGCAGGTAGATTTAGGAGCCAGATGGTCTTATTGAGCCTGATCTAACACTGGGGATAGTTTCTTGTGGGTCGCATAATCGGAGTGGCTCATAGGTCTAAGTTTAGATATGCACAGACCGTGTCCTCCCAAGCCCACAGCAGAAGCGGCAGCAGGACAAGCAGAAAACCCTTCCATGAGGAGAAAGAGGCTCAAGAGCCTCAAACTGCCCATCCACAAAAGGGCCTAGGACAGAGCACGGCCCAGAGCAATCCGGTGGGAACTGCCCAAGCTAGAACAACCACCTCATCATGAGGGCTGTTTGATGTGACCTGCAGCTGGAGAGAGCTGCTCTCCTCACATGCTCACAGCAAGTGTCAGAGCATTTGTGCTTAAAACATCAAGACAAAGATGACCATGAAATATTGTGGTGAATGGAGAAGGTCGTCTCCCTGTGATTGCTCTACTCTTTACCATCACCAGGTGTTTCCCATCTGTCCTCCCTGGAAGGGTGTTCTTCCTGAAATGCCATACAAGATTCCTGGTTTCACTTCTCCATGAGTGCTCCTCAGGGACTGACAGCCAGGAGAGCTCGGCCAGAGAAGCAGCTTGTCTATGTAAAACATCCCAGAGCACCCCTAGACTTCTGACTGTTGGCTTGGAAATTTCAGCTCAGAATTCATATTTACCTTGCCCCTCCAGTTCTGCTCCAGTGGGGGTACCTCATACCCACATCAGGATCTACCACGTGTAAAACAGAAATGGTAGTTTACATGGACAGAAATTATCACTAAGACTATTTTACAGGTACCAAATTAAGAAAGAATAAATAATTTGCCCTTCCCACGGGGAATTTACAGCACTGCACTGAATCCATGCTCTTGGTATTCTCATATAAAATCTGCAGCACAAGCCCTTTCCTTTCCTATGAGGCTGGTTATTGGTTATAAGCCTCCCTCCAAAACATGAGGCAAGAAGTGTCTGTCGGTTTTTTGCTTTCCTCTGTAAACATTTATTTATAGGCTGGGAACAAGAAATAGAATAACTGAGCTGAATGAAAGGAAGGAGCAGTATGAACTCAACGGAACAGAAGTGTTTCTTCTGCAAGAGCTGCAACTGTTCATTGATGCTGATAGCATTGGACTGCCTGGTAGATTCACAGGCAGGTAAACACATTGTCCTGGCATCTCTGGGATCTGTCCAAAAAGGCACAACATTCCAGACATGAGGGGCATTCTTTGTAGCTCCTCACAAATAGGTTCTTCAATACTGGTTTTGTTCTCCTGTAAAATTTGCTATTTTTGGAAAGCAAAATATTACTACTGGCTCCATGAGAGAGAAAGGGGAAAGAGAGTGCAGCTTTATTGACCGATTGATTCCTTCTTTGAAACTGGATTTTTATGTATTAGCAATTAGTGCATGAGCAGTAAGGGATGCAGCAAGTAGCATTTGAAGAAACAAGCCTTTCCTAAGTGTGACACCAGCTGTCCCCCTGTCACTGCCGAGAGTAAATCTCCAACTTGACACCCAATCCTCTGCCTCCATATAAATGTGTGTTCCTTCTGAAACATAATCCTTGCTCTTCATTTCTACTTACTGTACAACCAGCTTTTCTCCTTCTTTGATGCCATCCCAGCCCTGCTTCTGGCTCTGTGACCACTTTTACCAGCCTGCAGATCACTGCTTTACCACCCAGAGCAAATTAAATTCCCTTGCCCTCCCTTTTTTTGCAAAATGTGCCTACAAGAAACAAACAGCAGGGTATTCTGCTAAGTAGTTAGGCCTGTTCCGAGGCTCACAGCAGAAGATGGAGTGGTTCTGTGTACAAAGCTTGGCAAAGTACCATCCATGTTTCTAGGTCTGGCATGGTGTTCCAGGTCTGGAGTGCCTTCCCAAATCCTACCTGTGGAATGAGCAGGCGTGTCCTGTTACCTCAGTCATTCTCTTCAAAAGCACACAAGTCATGGAAAAATAAAACACAGTCTTCATTTTGTCACTTCTTCTAGCTCTTTCTCACCACTCTGCTCACCATCTGTTTTGCCTGTATTTTATCAGTTTAAATTCTGTCTTACTACATGCATGTGAAATGCCAAATCAGAGTATGAACACTGTACCAGCGATAGTGTCACAGAGAAATTACTGACGAGCACAGGATCAGTCTCAAGAATGAGTCACCTAGAATGCAGAATTGCTACAGACTAACCCCCGTTGTCCAGGTGCTGTAGAATAAAAAATACTAAATGAACTTGCTCATTTAAAAATACGAAATGAACTTGCTGCCCAAAAGAGTTTGCAATCTAAGTAGCATACCAGTGATAACAAAAGAATGTAAGACCTTCCCTGCAAAATCAGCATGTGATTAACTTCAACCATACAGGTGATCTAAGGGAGATTTTGCCATGAGTGTTTTGCTTGCAAAGAGCCTGATTACATGGATGCATCCCTCCATAGGCCATCTCACCTCACAAGACCTACCTGAAATCTGAGTGGCCCCAATCCAGACAAGTGAACAAGCAAACAAAAGGAAATCTAGACTCAGATCTTTGCTGCCTAATGAAGACATAGAAGAAATTTTGTCATACAAAGGTTTTGCAGCAATCCAAACTGGGCAATACTTCTGCAGCAACCAGGTCTTCATCCACCTTTAGCCTGATTATCCTGAAAGTTCCCAAAGTATCAGCTCTGTCTGCTGAGACATGGAAGCAGAAAGACAAATGCAGTGCTCGGTACTCAGAAGCAACTGCTCAAGAAGTAGGAGGTGTGATTGTATGTCGTCCTCCTTCGTCCAACTTGTACCATGTATTTCCCCTCAACCCAACAGCTCTCCATGCAACACGCAACCTCTGATGGAAGCTCCTCAGAGATGCCAGTCTCCTTCTGTTAACTGCAGTAAGAGCACAAAAGAGCGTTTTTCAGCCTTTCCTAATCACTGGACCATCCAAACCTTTTAAAGAAACACACAGCTCATTTTATATCCCACTGTTGCTTAAGGATAGATGACAAATAATAAGTCACATGGAATTGGCAAAATGTTGAAATGTTCATATTTTACAAAACTGTAATTCAATATATATAATTACAAAACTTGTAACCAAAAAAAAAAAGTAAAAATGGTCTCTTCAGTCTAAATCAGTTAGTACATAAGTGTCTGTATGAGGGTTTCTGGTTTAGAGCTGAAACACTGACTGACTGATGTTTTGTGGACTGCCAGCCGTCTGTGGACCACAGTTCAAGGACCTTGGCTCTAAATCTCCCTCCTGTGACTAGGAAACCAATTTTAGGCAGTGTAATGCCTGACTTAGTAGCCTGTATCAGGCAGTCTGGCTGTTGCTTTCTGCTGACTGTGACACTAAGGACAGCTCTGAGGATATGGAAGGCAATAGCTCATGATTCAGAACACTTCAGCCTTTGGTTGTTTGAATGCTTCAGTAGCATCTATATAAGTCTGTAGTTTTGCTATCTCTCACAACTGTCAAAAATCTATACAAAAAGCCACATACACATTTCCCAATTCCTTTTATCAGGTTCCCTTTTATTAATTTATTGAGCAAGGAGCCTGGAAGAAATATGTTACCTGTTACTCTGTGGAATACTGGACACATCACTTGATCTTCGTGTGTCTCGGCACCCTTACCTGTACAATGGCAGTAAAAATCCTTCTAATGACACAACACTAAATTAATGCTTAAAAGTGCTTTAATATAGTGAATGGAAAGAGTCCCACAAAGACAAAATACTGTACTAAGGCAGCTGCAAAAGCCAAGCCCCTTGGCTATATTCCATAGCTTCCAGGCTGGTAAAACATCCTTCCTTACCACACCAGAACCAGTAAGACCTGTGATGTGCACACCAGAAAACCTTCCCCGTTGGGGCCAGGAGCATTTCCAGCACATCTGTGCTTGGGCAGGAGAATCTGGGTCACGCCTGCCAGAGCAGCAGGCAGTGCTGTCCCCTGCAGCGTGATCACACGCTCACATTTCACATCAAGGGCACGGCAAATGTCGCACCTGCGCTGGGCACTCCTCTGTCACTTACTGTCACCAACAGGTTCTGCCCCCTCAGCAGAGCCAAAGGCTGCAGCAGGGATGCCCATGAACTGAGCTGGCAGCCACAGAGACCACGTGCTCTTCACACGAAGGGCAGCAGCAGTGCAAGCCTGCAGCCTCTGTTTTGGGGGGATTACACCACCTTTTATATAGGTAAAGTTTATTAGTGAACTCTGCAAGTATGGCACGTGGTCTGCCCTTCCCACTTCCCAGCTCCAGAGCACAGAAGAATCTACTGCAAACTCATCCCACAGCCTTGGCTGGGAGCTCAATCTGCACTTTGGGTCCCTTGCTGTATTTTCAGGTAATTTTACACTGCTGGTAGGAGGCCTGTAGAGAGCGAGGAACACCTGAATCCTTCATGTCACCTGCCAGCACCAAGTAAATAAAGCAGGCTGTGAAGGACCTTCACATATGTGACGTATGTCAACTAAAATGCAAATATCAATGTATCAATAACCAATACATGATATATATCAAGTGATATAGATCAACTGAAACGCAAATGCTGACGTATCAATAACCAACAGCTTGAAGCTGTGCTCTGCTTTTATGAGAGCAGCCCTTGCCTGCTTGAGTGGATCCTGTCTCTGCCTCTCATAAAGAAGACACAAGTTATCATTTTCTACCTTCAGATAATATCCATGATATGACTTTTCAGGTTTTGTTTCATTCATAAATTTCTTCAGGCTTCCCATACACATGAAAAGCGGGAGGAGAAAGGATCTCTAAGTTTCTCTAAAATGGAAATTCTATACTGATATAAAGATGAAATCAATGTCTGACTCAGTAGCGCTATGGATTGACACCAGATGAGGATGGGGGTGGCCAATCTCACAGCCTTGCTAAAACAGCATCACAATAACCAAGAAAGAGAAAGCTGACAAACTGTGACATGGAAAGACATTTCATGCACCAGGTTAAAGACTTTTTTGGTTCCCCTTTGATTTTGTTCAGAATCCAGCTACTTCCAGGGACAGCCGGAAGAAAGGATGCATCTGACAGATCCCCAAATCCCTGTTAGTTCCACACAGGGATGGGAATCCCCAGTCAACATATCTAAGGCTGCCATTCTCTTTCACATCAAAACATACGAGATCAGAGAGGCCATTAATGATATTTTGATTTAAAAGAAAATAATTGCAGGCAAAAAAAAGCATAATTAAGGCTGTGGATTTTCACCATGAAGAACATATTTAACCATTTTATAATAATTTGCAATGCACTTCTAAGCTTCTCACAGGAGGAATTCAAATGCCTAAGTCATCACACAGTATCATATAATCTACTGATAACCTGTCTAACCCAGCCTCATTTCTGCTGACATTTCCTTCCTCTGCCACGTGTTGCAGATTGAAAGTCTTTCAACAGGCAGCGTGCTGTGTCCAACTTTCAGAATGGGAGCCAAAAACCTTTATTTCTGTTCTGCGTGATCCCAAGCACATAAACCAAGTCTCATTTTTCTGAGAAAGGACAGGATTCCCATGCCAATACAATAGGCTGCATATATATACAGCACTTTTAACTTCAAAGTGCCTGTAGACAACAGCCAAAGGTAGCCATCCAGGACTGTCAGTGTTGTGCACTGTAGCTGAACTGGTCTGCAATAACAAAGGCAGATCCCAAGTCCTTCTCCTAGAGAGGCCTCTACCATTTGAGGCAAATTGAATCTCCTTTGAAATGAAGAGCAATAACCTGTAGTTGGTAGAACAGACCATTGGTCCCTTCTGGTCTGCCTCAGGGAAGATAAATTCAGAACAGTCCATTACACTTCACAGATGAGGAAACTGAGATACAGGTGCTCCAGGATGTCCTTTGACATGTACTCAGAGATGAAAAATAAAAAAGGGCTGTAATTAATCCACAAATAACAATGTTATCGCATTCCAGTTACTGTGAGAGACACAGGAACAAGTAACTCCAAGATGCAACAATTGCAATTCCAGTGATCACAGGCATCCCTTGGTGGAAAAGTCCCTGTAATCTACTGCCATGAGAAAAGAAATATCCTGATTTTGTTCTTACTGAGATGAGTGAAAAACCTACCTGGGAGTAGTACCATAGAAAAATGAGAATTGAGCCCTTACAGGAAAAAGATATCCAGGGACACAATTATCTTTTTGTTTTGCATTTGTACAGTACCGAGGGCAGATCCTGAACATAATAAAGTCTTTAACACACAGCTATGGCAGAAATGCTGCTCTGAAGGTATTGTTTCTCTTCTGGGGGTTCCCAGCACACAGCTCTGCAGGCAGAACGGAACCAGCCAGCACTCTGGACACAATGCCCAAACACTGAAGGTGAAATGAGGTAAGGGAAGGTTTGCAGTAAGCTGCCTGACTTCCCACTGATAAACGTGAGAAGAGCTCACAGGTTCTTCTCCTTCAGCAATGTTTTAGAAATAGAAATTGCCAGGACAGAGCCAGTAACAACAAATCAGAGACAGTGGAAGCAGCAAAGCACCAAAGAGACAAAGCAAAGGCTTGCTTTTAAAGCACTTTCTGTTAGCTGAGTCACATCAGACATAACCCCTGCGGAGATCAGCAGAAGTCATAAGAGCACAAAGCAACATTCACAGTGTGACTAAACCACACCACACCACTTTCCTCATAATCCTTATCAGCTAATAAGATTTAATGAAAAAACAACTACATAGACACAAGCAGAGGGAAAAAAAGCCCGACAGGTGGCCATTCTACTTAAAGGACAGCTATGTGTACTGATGGATCAACTAGTGATTCATAATGAGATGGGGAAACCGGGTTAGATAGATTAAATCTCTGCCATGATCCTAATCTGAAGACCACTGTACACCAAGGAGTCAGGGATCCACCTCACAGTTACCCCAAACGGGTGTGGGTCTGTGCTGCGCTGCAGGTGTATCCTGGCTGTCTGGCCTGTGTTGGGATGCACATACCTCTGGGATGCAGGAGCAACTCGCTCATCACCTGATATTAAACCACCTGCCCATCTTTGTCTTTATCTAAGAGTAGCAACAAGCTCTCCTGTGAACATCCTTTTCATCTGGCAGTAGGAGTGATGAACGGAAATGTCTTTAGAAATAAAAAGAAAATACTCTGAGAACTGAAAAGATCAAAGTGTAAGGGAACCTTTCCACAGACAGATCTGCATGGTGCGCTGCGTCAGACTGGAGGGCTCTTCCATGTCAGGCACCTTGGGGTTTCCTGGATCTAACGGAATGTAAAATTATTTATACTCTCCTCTTTTTATTTGCAATGCTACCTCTAGCAAATGGTGTTTTAAGCAATACTCTAAAGAGTACAAGTTTCTTGCTGGGATCATAACAAACCAGCACTTCCTGGTGCAAAACATTCTTAAAGGATGGATGTACACTCAGTAGTGGAAAGAAAGTGGTGACCAAGCTTGGCTTGCCCTAGGTTTCCTTGCAAAATTCTTACTTATTACTATGACTACTAAATAATTAATATTTACACTGCATATTCATTATTTGCTACTGAAAATGCAGCATTACAAATAACTGGTACTGCCCTCTGCACAGCTGATTCCATGCTGTGACATGTTATTCAGATAACACTGAAGAGAACAGGAAGGTCTGTGTGCTCAGCTAATTACCTGACTGGTCAACTGCTCCAGGTCCTGCCCCTATCAGATTCTTAACCAGTCCATGTGTCTTAGATGAAATCATCTGTGTAGGTGTGCATGTGCTTAAGTTAATGTCTGTGGAGACATCCTTTGTTCTTGAGGATTAGCTGGGTTACACGATAATGTGGTTTTTTTCAAAGTAGAAATAAGTCTAGTAGAGAAGAAAGAAAAGCTGACTTAGACAATACATGCTACATCTCACTTTGCTGGCAGAGATATCTGCACAGTTATACTGTTCAAATTAAATCTTTTAAATATTTAACACGCTTTCCCAGAATGAAGTGCAAGCCAAATAATGGCTAGCTGCAGCTGAATCCAGATGACAGACCTCCAGGGGCTAAATTCAACTCTAGAGCCCCCTAAAATCTTCATATCTGACACTCAATGTCTTACTGATACAGAGACATAACTAAGATGAAGGTGAGTTTTTCTTTTGATGTTTCATCTCACATGGCAGAAGACACCTTGAAAATGCTTTTCTGGAAACATGCTGATGGTGCAACATCATGGCATGTTTCTTTCAGACAAAGAAAGTGACAGGCCCTTGCAGACCCTCTAAAATAACTTAAGAGCACAATAGATGTTCTCCTGAATCTGCAGGAGATGCATCTGTATGCACTTGACAGAGAAAACTGGCAGATTATTCATCTGATGCCATATATTAGCCTTCCCCAGTCACATTTCCAAAAGGAAGATCTGCCATCCTGCTGCCCCACCTTAAGCCTGCAATTCCCCTCCTCCAGGAATTTTCCAAATGGCATCAAAAATGCCTTTTTCTCACTAAACCTCTTCTCAGGTGGGGCAGATAAACATATATCTCGAGCTTGCTCCGTTTTCCCCTGTTGCCTGGGAAGAATTTTCAGGGAATTTTCACATGTATTCCCACCTAGTGCAGTTTCAGCCATGGAAAAGCTGTAGGACAAGTGCAAAGAGCCACACGCTTCTTCTCTCAGGCTGACAGGTTAAAGGGGGAGCGAGATCGTCTTTTAAGAGGGTGGGCGGCAAGTTGCAAAGAGGAAAGGAATATTTGCTATTTCTTTTGCAAAACAGACAGAAGAAAGCGGCGGCGGCTGGGAGACCCCGCGGCCGTCTCTCCCACGCCCCCTCGCGAGCCCCCAGCCGCGCCGAGCCCGGTAACAAAGCGCCGCTGCCCAAATCCAGGTCCATTTCCCCACCCGTTGATGCTCCCTTCCCACCCGGACCCCGAGAGCGTCCACCGCCGAGCGCCGGGCGATGTCACCCGCTCTCCTTCTCCCCTGTCACCTTGCGCTGTACAGCGCGGCAGCGCTTTGCCCTCCACCCCCCGGTGATTTTCTCATGCTGGAAAATCCCATCTGACCCACCTACCTCCTGCCTCACCCGCCGGGCAGCAGAGCGCCCCGGCCCCGACAACAACCTGCTAAATTTAGCCCAGTATCCACAGCAGGGGCGAGCGGGACCGGCGGCGCGGACACCGCGCACACACACACGCGGACATGCGGGCACACCGGGCACACGCTGCAGGTGCCGAGCGGCAGCTACTCACACCACTAGCCTGGAGATGATCCATGAGACCATGGCGCTGCCGTGTGCCGCAGGGCTGGCTCTCCCGGCAGGGAGGGCTCGCCCGGTGTCCTCGCCCGCTGCCGGCCGCCGCCCGAGTGCGCGGGGCGGGCGGCTCGGCCATCCGGCCCCGCAGCCTCAGCGCAGCCTCACTGGCGGCACCGCCCGCAGCCAACGCGCAGCCGGGCCCAGCCGCCCACACTGGGCAGGGCCCGCAGCCGCCCCCCGCGGGAGAAGGAGGAGCCCCCCACGCTCCCCGCTCCCGCCGGACTCCCCAGCGGGAGACCCCGGGGCGTGCGCGGAGCTTTTGGGTGCGGAGGGGGTCCCTGCGCCACCCGCGGCACCGGGCAGGTACGCGGGCGCTTCTGGACCACCGCAGCCGAGCAGGACACGAAGGAAACCCTACGGACTGCTCACATCAAAGTGAAGGCAAAGCTAAGGCAAGGAGTCGAGGGGTGTCTTCGATCCATAGAAGGAGAAGGATTTCCCCATTTCCCCATGCTCCTCCTAAAGTGTCCAGGCACAACGGACAAGGGTATTGGCCACACGATCCAGGTAAATTCCCATCATCATCAGTGATGACAAGCAGCAATCTCTCTTTGACATCAGTTTTCATTAGAGGGTCTCACAGCTGTCAAGTCCAATTTCCATGAGGAACAGCTGCCCACACACAAAACAACATATGTTGGCTTGACCTGCAGGTTGTTCTCTTTAAGTTTCCATTGAGTTCTTTTCCTTTCTTTCAGTGGTGCATGCCAAATGTGGTTAGATTGCCTGAAATCATCTTCCCCTGCTTTGGTTTTCTCCCTTGGACTGGAAGCACACGTGCCCATGGCAATTCATGATGAGGTTTTGTCTTGCAGTAATCCCGAGATCTCTAGCTTGCCACCAGACCAGCCCCAAGCTTTGCTTGGAGGTTGGACTGTGGAGCAGCTGGCCTGTTTTTGGCATTAGGACCAGGGCTCCAGCCACCCCTGGCCCTGGGTGCACCGTGAGGATCCTTGCCTCCATGCCCCACACATTGTTCTTTTTGAAGACTGAGCATCTGCAGCAAAGTGTCCCCATCACTCTGAGACAGCATAGCTGAAAGAGGCTGAAAATCTCTCATGTATTGTGAGTAACCTGGGAAGAACTCTGCAGGGAGACACTGAACGTTTCAAACCAGAGGCAGCAGTTCTAGGAGCTGATCACAGACTTCTCTGGTCCCAGGATGTCTGTCCCACAGCCCTGTCCCACAGACACAGCCCTGTCCACAGTATCCAGCCCTTATCATACAAAGGTTTGCTTGAAAGAGACCTTAAAAGTCATCTCGTTCCAACTCCCTGCCATGGGCAGGAACATCTCCGACTAGACCAGGCTGCTCAGACCCCCATCCAGCCTGACCTTACACCTCACCTTTCTTCTGCCGAGCTCAAAAGTCCTCCATAACAGGATCACCTTTTCTTATGTTGGCTCTCTGGATCTGGTCCCCAGAAAACCGATACGTCTAGGGACAGACAGACCAACAACCCACAGCCTTCAGGTAAAGCTGCAGGCATAGATAGACACGTAATTAAAGTCCAGCACCTCTAGAAATTAATTTTTGGGGAAGAGGCGCACGGCCGCGCTGCCCGCTGGCCGCAGTGGGTTTGTTCCTCCAGCAGGGGGAACTTCCACCCCGCGCTGTGACCTGTACCGCGCCGCCACCTCCGCACCACCGCCGCCTTACAGCAGCGCTTCTGCTCCCAGCGCCGGAATTTTGGGTTACAGACGGGCTGGGAACCACAGCTGCAGGTATGGGGCCACCACACACTCTTTCCTCAGCAGCAGCATTGTTCCAGCCAGCACTGACTGCTGTACAGGCGCTACGAAAGCAGGGCTGGGTGGTGTGCTGCAGTAAGCGAGTGTAAATTAGCCGTGTTCTCCAGGCATGCTTGCTCTAAGCCAGAACTGCCTTCTCTCCAAAAGAAGCCATTAGGTCATCCAGCCCAAATTCTTAAAGCAGTGAATCATCCTGTGGCTGTCTTCCTTGTGTATCGTAGCCTAATAAGTACTTGGAAATCTGTTATCCAAGATTTCTCCTGTGTCAGGATTATTTAGTGCGAGCTTTTAGACTGCATGTTGGCACACAATCCACAACATTGTTACAGCTAATGATGAGATATTATCAAGTACAAGGCACAGATCTCTCTGCAAGAATATGTGTGTTATCACCACAGTACCCAGAACCTGCCACTTAGTACTTGCTGCATTTTCCTGGACCAACAAGAGAAGATATTGTATCATAAAGACAGATAATACAGAGGACAACACCCAAAGCTGCAGCAAAACGTTTTAGTGCTCAAGTCATAACTCAGCCTCATGTCCTCTTGGCTCCTTTCAGCCTCTTCCAGCTCACCACGTTCACTGCAACTCCTGCCAGTTGCCATCGCTGCTGACCCCACTGCTCTTTTCTGGGCAGCAAACCTCAGAAAGGTTTGAGGATTTTTTTTCTGTTTGGCAGCAATCTCTGACGGGGTAAGCAAGACATGGACCCTTCCTGTGCTGCTGCTTTGTACACAACTGGCACAATTCACCATCTGATGACTGTTGACTGATCTTCAGCTTCAAAAGTACACAGATAGTTAACAAGGTAGTCTGGTGATGGCAAACCGGAGGAGCCTGACTGTGAATGCAGGGAGCTTTACTGAAACAGCTGTCTGGTAAACACAGGGTGAAGGAGAGAATTCAGCTCCACTGAATCGCCGGTGGAAGGGTGACAATGCCCCCTACCTACTCCTCACGGGCTGTGTCTTAGGACAAGTCACACAGCTCTGTGCCTATGAGCTCTGCATGTGACATCCCAAGCATCTTGGAAAGAGGCTTTCCTTGAAGAAAGCCTTCCCTTTGCTGTTAAACCACCTCATCCAATCTATTAAAAAAAAAAACAAACAAAAAGGCTCCCGAAAAACAGAGAGACAAAAGAAGAGTTAAAGTGTAGGAACAGATATGAATTCATTTACACAGCCAGCTCAGCAGAAATGCCATCCAATGCTAGTGGAACATTTTGGAACTGCTTTAGCAGTAGAAGGTTTGGCAGTGAAAAATCC
Organism: Callaeas wilsoni; assembly: GCA_013398955.1. Classification (NCBI taxonomy): domain Eukaryota; kingdom Metazoa; phylum Chordata; class Aves; order Passeriformes; family Callaeidae; genus Callaeas; species Callaeas wilsoni. Next base: position 73,626 of record VWPU01010822.1, read on the forward strand.
TACACAGATTGCACCATTAGATGGTCTGATTTCAGTTCCCCAAATCATAAAATACATCAGTTTTGTTACTGAAGGCAGAACCACCACCCTTGCCCTAAATACTATGCAGTCTTCTCCTAGCAACTACTTTTCCCGAGAAGTTCACAGCCATGGAAAAGTCAAAACCCCCCCAAGAGCTCTACTATAATCAGACTCATTCCTCTCTGGGCCACGGAAAGGAGATCTCTGCCTCACAGCTGAACAACAACTGCCAAGCCAGGGCTTCTTAGAACAAAAGCGTCACTGACATACATGCACAGGGCACTCTGTTACCAAATCCAGAAAAGGTCAGAAGTAGCAAGTGCAGACAACTCTTACGTCCTCCAAAGGATCAAACCTACACCAGAGGCATTTAAGAACAGCTGAAGTGCAGACAACCCAGCCAAGAAATGTACCCAGGAATAGAGAAAAATATCAGACAGAAAACCTGTGACAGTTGGGTGCTAAAGCTCATGTGGCAAAACCAAAAATTAATATAAAAATAAATAAACTACAAATAACCATAGTGCACACATAAATCATGCGGTATTGTTACAGCACCTAAAAAGTATCAGCAGAAGAAAGTTTGATCAGGAATAAATATCCTGCATCCCATCAAGGAATGCACATGCACACACACACACATAGATAAATATACTCAGCCTCTTGAAAGAGAAATGTCTGGTGTTCCACCCACTGGAATAGAATGGGTGATTCCTTGCATTTATCTCCTGACTTCTACTTGGGAAAACAAAAGAAACAAATAAATCAAAACTTAATGGGGTAACATGGACAATTCGAGCGAAAATCCAAGAAAAATGCAGCTCCTGAACACAGTAATGAAAAATGCCCATTTCTGAAATGACAACTTTACTAACAAATACAGAGTAGACAGGAAAAGGTTAAATCTACCCATGGGGAGTATTGTTAAAGCATGGGGAGATATTCAGCATTTCCTGGCTGCTATTTCCATCTTTATTATTGAATTAACTGCTTCAGAGCAATGGCCATTAGCAAAGAGAGATTAAGAAATGCCTATTGTGTCTCAAAAGTGGTGTGGTCTGGCATTTGCGCTGGGAACTGTGATTTCTGAGAAACACTCTTCATTTCGGTGACTCACTACCAGAGCTTGGGGAAAACATGAAGACCAGCATGTCTCAATGTATCATTTGGCTTTAGGTAACCAAAATGGGAGTGCTTAGCCCCAGTTATTCAAACACAAAACTCTGCAGCACAGAGCTCAGCCACTGATACTCAGTACCTCAAATATTAAGCTCTGAATACCTCAGGTCATGCATCAAATGTGTCTTATGAGAAGTCTGTTCTTTGCTTTCCATATCCTCTTCTGTAACTTACAGGATACAAGATGCCTCTGCCTTGGAATAAATTCATTTGTTTTAGATTAATTCATTAGTGGTTCTGAGGTATCTGCAGACCCTACAGCTCCATGAGAAATCATCCTACTTCAGCATGTTTTTCATTCTACTATTTCAGAATCCTAGAATCAGAGAATGTCCCCAAGATGGAAGAGACATATAAGGAACAAAGAAAAAGCTTGATTTACAGCATTTTATAATGTGATGAAAAAAGGACTGTATTTTAGACTTTTACTTTTTCAACCTTAAAAATCAATAAAGAGATTAATAAATTACCACTGTTATCACAATACTTCTGATACTCGAGTTAGATTCCTTGTTCCTTGTTAGCTGCTACCATCTTTCCACTGTTTATGTCCTAAACACCCGACTATGGACAGTGTACAACTGAAATGAAAAAAGCAAGGAAACAGTTCAATAAAAACCCCACCCCACATATAAGCATATAAGCAAAAAAACCCCACCCCAAACAACAACAACATCAACAAAATCCTGCAATAGTGACTTTGAATAATAAGGCATACTGTCAAAACTTGAAACCAGGAAAAAGGCCAAGCCTATCTCAGCTTTAAAACAGGACCTTTAATGGCCATGGCAAGGTTCCGTGGACGATGCACACTGAGTTAAGACTAGGGGAGGTTTGTCTTTAAACTTGCTCATATATGTCCCTCTGGGCCCTTACTATCAGCTACCTGCAGGGAGGAGGCAGTGAGATGTACAGAGCTTTGCTTTGATCCGGTGCGTCAGTTCTTACATTCCTGCTCTGGAAGGATGGATTGTTCTGAATTTTATTACTCTGTAGAGTTTAACGATGGCAACAATAGTGACTGTGCTGAAGGATGACTTGACCATGTTCTTGACCTTAAAGCAGACACAGAGAGAAAGGAGGAAGGCAATTAAGTGCCAGTGTGAACGTGACATTTGCTCAAGAGTGATATTGAGAGAAATACGGTCAGTGCACGGCCTTGAGGTTTCACTGAGGCGCCACACCATGCAAATAGGAATGCAAACGATAACAAGAAGCTGTAAATAACAAAAGGGGCCCCTCTGACAAGAAGAGAGGTTTCCTTTAAGGAAACAGAGAAGGAATGTGCAGGAGGCTATCCATTGCCCTAATTATGTCAGGAGAACACTGCAGACTGGTCTTAGCAGTTTCTAGAGACTGTCCTCACAGACTGATGTAATAAAAGAATTGAAGGCAACAAGAGAGGAAAGCAAAGCGGGCTTCTTCGCCATCCCTTGCTGAATTACCTTCAACCAACTAATTTGGTATCACGGGCACTGCTCTTTTTAGCAGAATCCTGCATATAGATGAAATCACCCAAGCAATTACTAGGCTAACATGGCAGTGTAAAAACATGTTTTAATAACTGTATAAATACTACTTACTGATAAGTTTTAATAAAAGGCTGCTATTGACCTTCCGGATCAGTTTAAATCCCAGCACAAACCAGGATGTGGTTTCAATTCCGTGCAGAGCCCTGAGGGACACAGATGGAAACGAGCTGCCCTGGCATAGCTGGCAAAGATGCCTTCCCGTAGGGGCTGCTCAGAGGTACTTGCAGGTGAGCAGCAACCTCACTGTGAGTGCACTCATTTCTCCAGGGGTTGTCTCAGACTTCTGCCAGGATTTTCCTCTTTCTCCCATGCACCAGAATACACCTGCATCTCCCATGTGTGTCCTGTTCTGTTCCTCTCAAGGTGTATAAACCACCCACTGCCTTACAATTGCTTCGTCCTCAGTTACAAATGCAAAGAGAAATGCTGAGTGTCAAAGCGCGCAGCATATTAAAGACACCAACTCTCATACATTGTATATTCATGAACATGAAATTCTACCACATTAAGCTACTTCCAGTTTTATTTCATTCTGGAAAAAGTAAAAAGGATGACAGGGAATAGATGCCTCTTTTTATGGACAAGTTATATAATTTTTTTCTCTGCAGTCAGGTTATATGAAAAATTTGTAACATCATCCTGCTTCTCTCCCTCTCATTATGTGGCAGTAGGAAGAAGAATTAATTGTCTTCCCAGGGACAAAAAAGGCTACGTTCCAAAACTGAAACAGAAAAAAAACCAGGATCCAAACCAAACAATTAGAGGCTTCAGGAAAAAAAGACAAAGGAAAACGAATCCATTGTGATAAGAGTTTTCAAATTACCTTCTACAGGCTATTTATAGAGGCCCCCTTCCCTATAAACTTCCTTCTAAAGCCTTAAAACATCTCACTTTAATGACACTATTAATGAGACCAGATAATGGTTCCTTGGCTTGGTACCTGCTTACAGCTCACAAAGGTCAAAGTGAGTGCTGTGGACATTGCACATAGAGAGCTCCCAACACTTGATATGGCTACTGAAAGTATTCTAACACGTTTCTGAACCATGCATGCCTGACTGAGGAAAGCAGTAGTAGTTTTTCCCCACAAATAGTGATCCAGTACATCTACTTAGCACAAAATTTGAAAAGGCTACAGCTGAAAATGGAAATTTGGACTCCTAGCAGTCTATATTTCAATACCACAATGTACTCTAATGAAGACAAAAAAGACAACAGAAAACTTCTTAATAAAACATCATAATCATCATCATTTTAAAATAGCATTTGTGCTCAACTCCCATTTTCTATACCAGTCTCCAGTCAGAAAACTGAAAGTTCCAGCCTCTCAAGCTGCTAAATTGAAACATTTGCAAGCACATGTTCTCCCTCCGTACCCCAGTAAGAGACTCATAATTGCAATGCATGCAGGTGATGCAGTGTTTTCTGTGCTCTCTTCTCCCTCAGACACCAGCCCAGCCATCCTCTGTTGAAAATACTTTCCAGATCTCCAAGAGCCCAGAGATTCTCCAAGTGCCACTGAAATGAAATGGACAAAATACAGCCAGTGAACAGCACTGACAACAGCAGGGCTGTGAAGGTGTATCTCCAGCCCAAACGAAATGTGCCTTCACATCACACGGTCCTCCCAGAACTACCCCGACACCAGTCAGGATGCTGCTGATAAAGGTGTTGCTGTAGCAACACAGAGCTTACTCTGAGACAGCTACACAGGAATGTCCTCAGGAGCCCCAGGGATGATTTTCAACTCATGCCAAGCTCCATGCTGCTGAGGCTACACCTGACTTTGTACAACAACTGAGTAATTTAGGTTGCAAGTAGCCCATGGAGGTCATTGTGTCCAATTTCCAGCTGAAAGCAGGGCCAGCTTTGAGCCTGCATTACACTGGGGAGGACCATGTCTCCAATAATATTTTATAAAGTAGTTTAGACATGAATTTGTGACCTGTAGCAGTTACAGTGCAGTGAGAAATGAGACAGTGTTGCCCGTACAGCAACTCTGTAAAACTGGTGTGGTGGGCAGAGATCTGAAGCTGTTTTGGCACTGAAGATGTCTCCTCTGGTGCCAGCAGCACTGAAGCTGTCAGAGCACCGTGCAACAGGTTGTGTTACACCCTCTTAGGTCAAGACATTGTTCTTTTGGGTGGAAAATTGGTTCTGCAAAAGTCAAGTGCATTCCTTCTATTTGCTATAGGCAAGAGGATTTCAAACCTTGGCTTTGGGTTATAGTAAACACACATGGTGGGCAGCTGCAGCCACTACTTAGGAGTTAATCCCTGTAATATCCATCCTTCGTTAATCTAACTACAATGATCAAGTAGCATGGAACACATTCAACATGGACAGAGAGTGTATGTTAGATTAACAGGATTACCTGCTGATGTGGGTAATACTACCCTGTATTTATTCAGCACTTCTCTGAAGAACAGACGGTACCTTTCAAAGGTGGGTAAATATTTGTTAATCCCAGAGGTGAAAATGTAAGTGCAAAGAGGTTAAGTAATAACACCAGCTCCACACAGTGAAGCAGTAGCACTGTTCCCAGACATGCTCAAACACCACATTTCTTGAGCCATAGGTTGGTATGACCTGCTCATAAAGTCCTAACAATCGCAGCATATCCTGTTCTCCCATGCTAACAGGCTGCCTGTAAAGCAACATTTCTATGGCCAGTTAAAGCTCCATTTTCACTACTCATGTTTTGCTGACTTTGAAAGAGTCTACACAAATGCAATTGGGGACCAACCATACAGCTTAAAATACTCTGCACTGTAGCGTGTCTAATACATTGCTTTGGACCAGTCAAATATAAACATTCTGAACCATGTATAACTTTTGTAAATATCTTTTACAGCTTGTGGTCACAAGTGATTATTTTGCATTCTTTGTGTATAAACAATACATGTGTTTAAAACAGTCTGATAAAATAATGACCTTGAAGAATACCATTTTTCTCCCTCTTTAAAAGATCCTTTACACCCACAACCAATTTTTGTGATTCCTGTCTATAGACATTATTCTTCTAATGATCATAAAGTGACCACAGGAAACCTGTGAGAGCTGAGCATACACTGCACTCCTTATTAGCTCATTAGTGCCCCATACCAGCATTCATTGCAGTAGCTTCTGACAAAGAAAAAAACCCCAAAACTTCAATGCCTGCCTAATTTGGGCAACAAGGTGTAAACCAGAGTAACACAGACGCCACCCCACTTCATGTTTGTATCTAGTTCAGCATTTACTCTAGCAGAAAGGGAAGAACATAAGTCAATAATTAGGGACATCCACAGCAAATGAAGAAGATCAGACATCTCTGAGGGATAATTTGTCCCACTTATTCAAGACATCTATTTTAGTATGAATCTCCTTCTGGAGATGCTTCTCTTCGCTCCCTGCAGAGTCGGCTTAGACAATGAGATGCCTGCTGGTGGATGAAGTTCATTAAATGCATATTTGCTGTGCTGGCAGTTTGTGACCTACATGTTATACAAAGTGAGATACATCCAACCTCTGCTGCAACCAGAGGCACAATGCTAATCATCTCATGGAGTGAGTCAGGGAACCCAACACCTGACATGCAACCATGCCTGCTAAAATTCAGTCCTCCAATGATCTGCTAATTTTTTTTCCAATACTGCATTTATAAAATAATTTTCAGCCTTGCCAATTATTTCAATCACCTAGAATATCTCCCTATTTGCTTTTGAAACAAATCCATCTCCAGTTACTCCAACTTGTAGACATACAGGTTTTAAGCTACTCCTCATTGTTTATGTGTCCAAGTTTATTGGACAACAGAGACAGCCTGGAGTAACTTGCTTGTGTTTCTTATATTCTCATTAGAAAATTGCAGCTGTAAATTTTATTATATGATAAACTGTGCATAGGAAATAAAAATAAAAAGCAGCACTAGAAATCTATGCCGCTGCAGAAGTTCCTCTGCACAGGAAACTGGAAAATGTCATTTCCATTTTTGAGAAAACTGCAATTATGCTATTTAGGGCAAGTAGATATTGGGAAGCAGGAAAAGTTCAAATTTACCTTCTTATGTTTTTCAGAAGAGATGAGAGACAGGACAGATTGCAATCCTCCTCTTACAAGAAGACAAGGCTGACATATGATCTCTTAAATCAGTGGATGAAATTCCTAGTTTCACTGGAGTTAGGAATCTGCCTTAGAAGCACTGTTTTAATTTTAGGCACAAATCTCTACTGTTCAAGCCTAGGGTTTGGAGAGCAGCCATTAGTCTCTGTCTAATGCTGTGAAGAGAGACTAGGGAAAAGACACTAAAGTTTCACTGACATGGAGTCGACTCGGAGAACTTTACAGAGAGGAGTAGAAAATCACTAAGTGGTTTACAATGACAAACACAGTGAGTGGTATAATGACCAGTGCCAGTACCAATGCCCAGCCACACTGCAGGCTTCAGCCTGGAGTCCACTGCAATCCCAGTGGCCTCACAACTGCCCAGTACTCCCTTCTCCAGGGCTGGGGGGAGATGCAGAGACCTCTGCACATAGCAGGAGAGCTGACACTGAGAGAACAGGAACAGTCTGTAACCTACAGCTGTAACTATTTTTAAGCAATAGTGTTACATTTGCTCTAAGCTAAAGAGAAATTACAATGCCTATTTCCACTTTCTGGATGTGGAGGGTACTGGGGGTGGGAGCCAGTTTGATGGAACAGGGGTGTCAGCTGCTCTGATTCTGCTTTGAATATATTTTACTCAAAATTTCAACTCTCACATATTATTTCTTGCATTGCCCCTTTATCTGAAATAGATGACTCAATCCCAATTTAATCTTCTAAGATCTTCTGGGAAAAAATCTTAGCAGCTGCTTCACAATCATGCTTTTTTTCCTCTCTGGCATTAAGGGAGTATAAACACTTAATAAAGTTTAACAGGGAAAGTAAATTTGAAGTTTAAAATAGTGTTTAATTAGTAGTTATAATACTCATCATCTTTCAGGTGCACAACACAAAGCAATTCATAAGAATGATTATTGTTATCCCTATCTTACAGAGAAATTAGGTGAATTAAATAATCTGCCTTATGACATACTTAGTGTTAGATTCCAGATCTGGCTCCCAGTTCTGTGCTGTACCAACTAGGTCACATTTAGCGATATACAACTTTCAAATATTCCCAGTTCTATATTCAATATCTGGTATTTTAATATTTCTTAATATTTCAATTTTTTTTTTTTGCTTCAGTGATACATTACTTTATATTTGTTAATGTTATATCAGCACAATACACAGAATTAAAAAAAAAAAGTAATTATTTCTCAGTTGACCCTTGACGTGAAAAGTCACTGCATTTTTCCACTGGAATCAGTTACTGCAGTAGCAGGTAAACCACACAATATATCCATTGCTCCAGTTCAAGGATGAGTTGGTAAGTGACAGGATAGAAGAACTAGAGCCAGGAGAGCTGGTGTTCTCTGTGGGGGGTGGAAGGATTTGCAGTCCATCAATGAGATTCATGCATTTACAACCACCCACTGAGATCACTCTCCGGTGTGCCCTTCCTTCAGACAAAAGGCTGCGCCCTTTTTAAGTGAATACACATTCAGGAACAGTCAAAAGTTCTTGCCCAAATTGCACATACTTGTAGCTTGACCATCACTACTTCTCAAATGTTCACTGTTTTGTCAAAAACTGCATTAAATTACAGAGGCTAAAAGAGAACTTTCAAGACATGGGTTTGAATAATCAAAAGCAGCAGTGTGAATTTAGTCCAAAAGTTCTTAGAAAAGTACGTACCAGGGTAGTTCAAAATTAGACCAATTTCTGTGCCCAGTCTAGGACTCACTGACCTGACACCTGCACATGCCCAGCAGCCCGAGCTGCTGAAATCTCTCAGATCCACAAGAGAAAGGTGTAAGTTTTCTCCCAAGGGAAGACACTCTACCACAAAAGAGATCTGTTTAAAAGAAAGAGCAGCAGGGACTTGAAATAAGCTACAAGATCCTCTCTGGCACTGGCAGGGAACGGTGTGAAGTATACTTTGCTTTGCTAAAGCCACGTTATGTTGTTTCAATGATGGAAGAGCCTGGACATTATGAAGCAGCAAAATATGAGTAATGTGTTCTGTTTGCAGTTTTGGTGTGAGGCTTCTGGAGGTAAAGCTAATTAACAAAGAACAACTTTTCTCAGATCATTAAACTATGTTGCTTAAAGTTCACTGCATCTCTTCACCTACCTTTCAGTGTCTCCTTCTGTACAACACCAAGACCTTCCTGATGTGGTGGTGGTTTCTAAGACTCGATTCAACTATATCCATCAAGATAATATTGATTTGCATTCTTTTATTAAAGAATGATACCCCAAACACTTTGAATTATTAATTGATAATGTATTAATACCTGAGGGGAAAGGGCTTTTTTTTTCCACAACAGGCCTTCTTCCTCTGAAGCAGTCAATGAAAAACAAAATCAGTACAGAATTACTCAGTACACTTTATGTCTAATGTTTGTTCATGGTTACTTTGTAAAGGTTATTGCATCACTCTATCTATAAAAACTAATTTAAATTTAGAATTAATCTGCAAAATTTAATATCTACTTCCAATCCCCAGATAATACTTAACAAATAATTAAATAATTAAATGTTAAATTAACAGTCAATTAAAATTTAATAATTGATCCTGATTTATCATCCTAACAGTCCTCTCACGATTTCCTATTTATACAGTTGGGATAACAAATCAAAGTTCTACTTAACTCATCACTAGCAAAAGACAGTCCCGACTGCAGAATACGTGGAAAAGAGCAGGCCAGCATTTCTCATAGAGTTTTTCCTTCAGCAAGTAAATGTAACTATATAAAATTAAAATGTACCTTGTATCAAAATATGTGCTTCCTTGAGCTTCAGACAGTGAGACAATATTAACTAATCTAAGACATAAATAATTTTATTTTAACTTATGGTAAAGAGATAATCACTGAAAAAAGGCCCTGGAACCCGTCCTGCCACTCTTGCAAAGCTGATCCAGGTGAGGTGTGCTGAGGTAGCGCGGCTGTACCTGAGGAAACAGATCACACAGGCTTTCATCTTTTCCTGCTGTAACTAGAGCTAGGTTGGATACGAGCAGCGACTGATCTACATCAGCCACTTAAGGAGTAACTTAACTACATCAGCTTGGTGCTAGTGAGTAAGAAAGTTTCTGGTAGTCTGCTTACACTCATTCTTTAGCACCACATCTCAAGACATACTGGAGAAATGAGCTACAGGGTTATTTCCCAAAGGCCTGCTTCCAGTTCACAGAATATTCTGGGCTGGAAGGGTCCCACAGGGATCACCAAGTGCAGCTCTTCAGTGAATGTCCCACACAGGGATCAAACCAACAACTTTGGTCCTATTGGCACCATGCTGTCAGTGCAGGTTTCCTAGCCTGACCATAAGCACTTCCAACTTACATTACGTGTCCTTACACCTCCATCATCAGTCACTAGAATATAAAGGACTCCATATTCCTCTTCTGTGCTTGTACAGCCCCCTATTCAGAGGGCCTTTGATTGAGAATGGAGACCCTTAAATGTTGCCACAGCAGAGCTTTGAAAAAACAGTGTCCATAACGTCCTGCACTGATCATTGCTTGTTGTAGCTGCACACACACTCGTGGGTTTAACCTGGAAATGCAGGAGAGCCCTGAAAAACAATCTGCTCCTGCATATGGAAAACATCTTTGGAGAACACAGTGCCATGATAGTTAATGTTACCTACGGCCCCTTCCCTACCTGAAACATCCCTTTATTGCAAAGTATCTGTGACATCAAATACTTTTAGGTAGTGGGAGGCCAATTTTCAAGCACAAATATTTGAATAGCACATCCAGATTTTATATGCAGAGAGGTAGGCGTAAATGCCTGAATGTGCAATTGTTTAGGCATAAAATGGCTATTGAGTTTTATTGCTAAATTCCAATTTAAACTGAACTGTTAAATTCAAATTATTAAATTCAAACCTCAAAACCTCTTCTGCTTATTTTCCTAGTGATACCCCGCACAAGAGAAATTTTGTTACTTAATCGTGGCTGAAAGGAAGAATTTATTCAAATGTGTTCTGAAGTTACTGTTTAAAGAGCTCCTGTTTGCAGAGATTACTCCTTTCTCACTTGAATAGGAGCTAAAGGCTTACTTATTACCAGTTCAACCCACTAGGTAGGGCCAGACTTCTTGGAGGCAGAAACACAGGCTGAAACCTGCTGTTGTGAGGTTTAATCAGTTCTGCTTATTTACTGCACTGTTTTGTTTTGCAGGTCCTTCAACAGGCGTTGTGTTTTCCAGAGGTAAATAACACAGAGGGAGTCAGTTGCACCTGTGCCATTATCATAGGGTTAGTCTGCAACTTATTTATGAACTTTTTGATGTTTCTCTTGATGCACTGAAGGAGGGCACATACACACTAAATATTTCGAATGGACATTAGTTTTTGCAAGACTGTTGCGAGTGGTGATAAAGTAACCAGTTAAGAAAAACAACAGTACTTTTTTCCTGTATTGTATGGTTGTAATACTGGGAAACAAGTTCTTAAATGATGCAGCAAATTCAGAGGTGTTTTAGATTAATAATTTTAAATTTTATGTATTTCACTTTTTGACCTAAGACTTTACTGGTTACCTTTAATTTATAACTTTTAAAGAAGCTAGATAATTTAAGAAAGATACTTGGTCCTTATTTAATTTCAAGAAATGAAGAATCCTAGGGAAGGAAAGCAAATAGCTCATTACCTTCTCTGTTTCAAAAGAAAAAAGTCTTCAGTTATGTGGCTTCTGCTTAGCCCCTAGGTTTTGAACACCTTTACTCTTTCAGGACTTTGAAAGCTTGTTTATACCCTGGATGATGGAGTTTTGTCCAGGCTTTTGTTACCTTGTGCCCTGTCTGCTTCCCCATCTTCTCTTCTGGTCTCTGCCAATGCATTTTATTTTATGTACATTCGGAATGCTGCATTTTGATCACATCCTCTTTTAGCAACCCTTCCTATGTAAGCTCATTTTTGAGGGTATTCATAGACTACGTTACCCTGTAGTCTCAGCCTTCTAGGCTAGGACCTACCCAAAACATTAAATTTTAAAACACCTTTGAGCAACCTCCATGCCACGCTTCACATGTGGGAGCTGCTCATTCACAAAACTCATGTTGTTGTCGTTCAAATCTCTCCTTAAAGCCTTCCTTTATTCTGATGCTAATGGGAAAAAAAATTACTATTAGGCAACTGGAATGCTACCAACAGCTTGATCTATTGCATTGACTAATATTGCTTCATTATAGCCTGACACCCCTCTTCCTGCATGTATTAATCATCTACTTTTTGAGGCAAAGTGTTCTCTCTGCAGAAAAACTAAGGGCTTTAAATAAGGAGGTTATGCAACACCTAAATGGTGTGATGTGCCAATTGTACAGCCGCTGCTACACGAGCCTAAAGTCTACAATGAAACAAGTAATTTGGTAGTTTCACATCTAGCTTGCTTTATATGATATCACAAATTCCATCTTGCAGGTCTGGTCTGCATAGTAACTATTTAAATCTGAGAAGCAAACATACCCGTTCTTTCTTTCAGTGCCAGCTAACGAGTGGCTCTTCAGACTGCACATGGTTGCTCATCTATCAGTTTTTTATTATTCACTTTTATTTCTTTTGTTTCTCCCTGCTGAAAATTGCACCAATTACTAAGTTCATCTCACTGATAGAAATCATTGGAGAGTCCCTACAGCCGTTGAGTAAATTGGACTGTCCGATTTCCATGGAGTGGACAGCAATTTCCTCATCGTGGCACGTGAGGAATTTTTTGTGCCTTTTGATGTCATACATGAATGTGCTTGTTTAAATGTAGTAAGCAAATGATCAGTGGAAGCAAATTGGAGGGAAAAGCTTTAAAAATACATTTAACCCAAGTGTGGAAATGGATTCTCGGAGAAAATGGAGGATGAGACCTCAACATGGCAGGAATATCCCACTGCTCTCTGAAGAGAGATTTTGAAGGTCAGACATCTCTGGCAATAGAAGGAACCCCGGAGAAAGCACAGGCTGAGCATCATGAGTTTAGTAAAGTGGATGAGTCAACAGCTTCCACGTCTTGGGTACTTTCTGCACTTTTGGTCTTTTCCTCCCACATGCTCTGGTGGGAAAGTCTTATGGTAGAGGAATACATGTGTCTTTTTGGGTCACTGCTGAACACCATTACACAGATCATGTCATATTCTCTGTTTAACTCCTTGGTTCTCATTGGGAATGGATTTCAACTGAAAGGCAATAGGTTTAGATTAGATATGAAGGAAGAAATTCTTCCTTGTGAGGGCAGTGAGGCACTAGATCCCTTCTAACCCAAACCAGTTATGATTCTGTCATCTTGCCTTGTTCTTTTTAAGAACACACACATCTCACGTTAAAGGTGTGAGCTGGTGGAAGCCATTTGCTTTTAGATGCAACTACACAACCTACATCAACCACAACTGGAGCGCCTCCACAGCCCGCCATCCTCCCCAGGAACCTCAGGCACACTGATATATTGTGCTGTTTCGCCCTGTGCCCCGTGCCCTGCTCCACAGAGCCCACCTGCCCCCATTCCCCTTAGCAAGACAAGATGGCGGCCTGTGAGGCTCCCGCAGGTGCTGGCCCCGCCCCGTGCGCATGCGCAGAGACATCCCGCAGGTGCCACCGCCCCCTGTGCTATATCTGAGTACGCCGCGAGCCGCACGTATAAGCGGCCGTATCACGCCCTCTGGCCTCGCTGCGGATCCCTCCGCCGCCTCCAAAGGCAGTTCCTATAGCTGGAGGCTCGGCGCTCCCGAGGCGGGAGCACGGACCTAGAGAGGCACCGCTGCCCAAAGCGCGTTCGTGCCTCCCTTGGGGCTCGGCTGCGGGCGCTCCGCGAGCTGGCCCCGAGGGACTCCTTCCTTCGACGCTCAAGCGGAAGGATATATCGTTTTTATTTTTTATCCGCCATCTGCTGAGCAACGGTTTCGGGGGTGTGGCTGGGCGCGCGGGCCCCGCCCCTCCGGGCCAATCGCGGCGCGCGACTGGCTGCCGGCCCCGCCCTGCTGGTGCGGCTCAACCAATAGGGGCGCGGGACGGGGGCGCGCGCACGGGTGAGGGGGCGTGTGCGCGGCGCGGCGCCGACAGTGTCGCTTGGCCGCGGCGGCGGTCGGGGCGTGGGGGGGTGGAGGGGAGCGGGAGCCGTGCCCGGTGTGGCTGCGGGGTGCGCCGGCAGCGGGGCCGGGGGGGAGCAGGTGAGGGCAGAGGCAGGGCTGGAGGTCTGCCCGGGTGGGCAGGCCAGGGTGTTGGTGAGGCGGAAGGAGCTTGGCCTGGTCGCCTGCTCCCTCCCTTCGGCTGCCGCCCGGCGCTCTGGCTCCTCGGAGGAGGGAACAAAGAGGCGGCGGGGGTGGGAATGGCCGGGAGCTGCGCCGCAGCCATTCTGGAGATACCTTCTGGTGTTTCCTTCCACCCACCCCTGGCGAGCAGTGATTAACAGGACCGTGGGCGGCGCAGGGGGGAGGGGATCGACCTGTGGGTGTCCGAGGGTCCGGCTGGAGCCGCTTGGAGAAGCGGGGGAGGAGGGCCGGGAGAGGAAGGAGGAAGCGCTCACCGCCCTGCCCTGTGTGTCTCTCTCCTCCTTCCGTCACTTTCCTCGCTGAAGGCCTCCCGATGAGTTAAAATGGTGCTGAGGCTCGAGGGGAGCTGGTCGCTGCTCGTAGGGAAGAGGTTCCTCTGCCTGTCGGAGGAGGAGGACAGGACGTGGGACGCCAGCCTCATCTCGGAATGGCCCTGGAAGTCGGGCAGGATCCGGGCTGTGTCACACACGGACATATCCAAACAAGACCTGAAGGTAACCGGGAACTTTCAGAGAGACCTGCTAGATCGAGAGTGTGACTGGGGAAGTTGGTGTGGGTGTTGTACACGTGTGTACACATGCCGCTCTCGGGGGGAGAGGAGAAGGCGTCTTGGCCAGCACGCTTGGAAACGTGCACCCCTGCCCAAGTCCCCGATGTGCTGGTACTAATGCCGCAAATTATCTCTAACTAATTATAAATGTGCTTTCTTTAACCGGCATTTTGAAAAACAGGTTTTCTACCGCACCCACCGTGCCTATGGTTTATTTCCTAAACGTAGTTTAAGGTCTTGGCAGTTGTGAACAGGTTTTTGCTCCCAGAGTTGAAACCGAAACTCTCCAGCGTTGTTGGATTTGGTGACTTTGGTGACTTTTCTTTCCTGCTCTGTGGAGCAGCTGGTCACGAACAAGTCCTTAGGTTTTAAAGTCATACCGAATTCATGCCTGGTGTTGGCGGTCTCTCGGATTCTTCTTGCATGGTGGCCTCTTCTTATTAATGATTACCAAGCGAGTTTTTGAACACACAGTTACTGCAAGCATGGTGTAATTTGTGTGGAAGTCAAGCGATCTTTACGGTTTGGCTGTGAAGTTGTTAAGGGGCTTTATTTGGCAGCTGTAGTCATTAAAAGTGTTCAGCCGTGTCTGGGCACTTACTGGAGTATAGACTGAGTGCTTACTCCCCAAGGACAGAACTCCATTGTAGCGGCGGCATCTTGAACATTGTCCTTGTTTCTACAGACGACTTCGGTGGCTGTCCTGTGACAGCAAGAACAGCACCATCTTTCCATTTTAACTGTCTACTTCCCTCTTTTTTTGGTAACTAGAACTTGGTGAGCTCTGATTAACTGAAGGAGCACCCCTTCCTTGTCAAACAAAAAGAAACTGTGGCTGTTTATAACTCCTTATTGAAAGCGTAAACTTCGTTATCAGCTTGTTGTTGTGGAGCTGCGGCAGGGGTGGAGCTTTGTCCATTTTTGGGCGCGGGGCTGTGCCCCGTGCCGTGTTTGTAGTGAGGAGGAGGTTCTTGGTGCGGAACGTTCTTAAGGACTTTATCCGCGAAGAAGGAGAAGAAGCAGGTGCTGATGGGGACTCTGTTGTGAGCTTTGTAGCTGGTTACGGTTCTGCCAGAAGCGATCGACTTGATGTCTTCTCCAACTGAAGTGTTAAAGAAGTTGCAGAGTGGACAGTGGAGGTGTGGAGAGCTTTGTACCAAAACAAATCCCATCTCCTTTCCTCTCGAAGCTCTGTAGAAGCATGATAGACCCAAAATAACAATGGACTGAGACGGGGGATTAAATATTTCTCCTGTAAAAGAGAAGTATTTCTTTCAATTTTTATTTTGCATAGAAGTACTGTCAGGTGCTGTTGAAATTATTTTCTCAGCTGTGTTTTCCTGTGTGTGCAGTGCTGATGCAGTAGACAAAACAAGCCGTTCTGGTTATTTGCTTATCTCTCTCATTGTTTCTGTGCACCACAAAATTACGAAGTTCATTTCTGCACCCATTAGTTCTGTGGCTCCTGGCTGTGGTAATGCTGTTTGTGTGCATGTTTTCACTTGCCATTCCCCTGAGAGGAACAATAAAACACCAGGAAATGTTTCTGAGATTCACTCAACTGAGATTTCTGTGCTGTTTGTTAAATGTATTTAAGCTGAATTGCTGTATTCTTTGGGAATAGGGAATGACTTTTCCAAGAGTATAGTCCTCTACCAAGATGTTCCAATTCCTGTATTCAGGCCAAGTTGTATTTGTGATCTTTCCCAATAGTTTGCTGATCTCCCATGTCATCTTTGAAATTAGGGTAATGCTATCCCAAAGATATTGGTCAAGCCATCATATTTTTGCCATGAAGTTGTCCTCCATTTGAATAATTTACTTAGTTTCTGAAATTCATAAGGATAAATATCAGTTAAAAGCAGTCAGGAAATGACCTTCTTCACATTACATAATTTGATCACCTTTACTGTCCTACTGTCATTTGTGCTTTCAATAAGTTGACTGAAGTTATTCTTTGGGATTGATATTTCTAAAGTATTTCTGGAAAAAAACCCAGCTTGTTTATTCCAGTGCTCTAGTGTTTGTGGAACATCCATGTGCCACTGCTGTAGGCAGTCCTTAGTTTTAGTGGACTTTTTAGGGCTGTGTGTGTATTTTTCCCTGCTTGTAAACACCAGTGGCAGTATTAACACATTTAACTGACCTTGAGCAGCACAAAACTTTCTGAGATGGGAAGTTGTAAAGTTCAATGGAAATATTAATATTTTATGTGACAGTAATGGTGATAAACCAGTTAACATTGACTGTTACTTATAAAATAGTGGGTCAGCCTGGGATGCTTCAGTGGTTGCTTGATTATGTGACAGGCGACGATCACACTGGAATTATAAGTACTTTTGATGATTTTTTTAATTTTATTTTTGAGTAAATTGGTGGGTTTATCTTTTCCATGTTGAATGCATCTGAATTTTGTAGTTAGTCACTCACTCACTTTGCTTCCTTTCTGTAGATTTGTGTAGAATTTGATGATGAATCATGGGAAAAGCGAAGATGGATAGAAGTCTACAGCCGTATGATGATAGCATTCCTGGTGGAGCAAAAGCTGGTGCTGGCTGAGAGAAAAACCCAATCCATGCCTCCTGTCCAGTGGCCTGCAATGGCAAGTACACTCTTGGCTGGACTCACTTTGGTTCTGCTGTCACCAGTGTGAATTTCCTGAGTGTAGCCTCATTCTTGTGTGTCTTGTGAAGGGAGAAAATCTCTTTGTGCAGCTCGAACTGACAGAGCCCATCAGCATTTGAAGTTGGTGTGTTGTGCTTGTGGACACAAGGATGTATTTTTATGACTTCTCTCTCAAACCACTGTTCTGTACATTGTTAATTCACTCTCCCTCTAGTCTCATGTTTTGTTTCTTCTTCCATGAAATTCCTCTTAAATATAGTGAGAAAAAGGTAAATAATAGGTTTCTAAGGATAGCCTGTGTTTTTAAGTTTTTGACTCTGCCTCAAGTTAATGCTACGGTGAGTCTTGATCCTGAGACAAAAATAATTCAGATTGCTCTTACATGGTGCCTGCCTGGCACAAATGATTTGTGAGATTTAGATTTTCTCCATCCAGAAACCTGAGCTATACTGTACAAGGAGAGAGCTAAGCTTCCTGTAACTGCCATGCATGGCTCAATAGGCAAATTAGCCAGGGGAGGTGAACAGGGAACATTTCTTAATGTATTCAGCCAGTGTAGTTTTACTTGACTACTTTGGATATTGCTGCTCAAGAAAGTAGTGAGATAAGTGAAGATGCAAACAAGTAAACTTGCTGAACATGAATTATGCTGAAGATTAGTCTGTGTTTTAATAGTATTAACTTTGCTACTTAAAAAGTGTGCATTGAAATTCATATTGCTGCATTTTAGCTGGTCTTTCTTCCTTTAGCAAAGTCAATCTAAGCAGATATTTATTGGGAGTAGGGCCCAATAGAATGGGAGAGGAAGTGGAAATATAAATCCTTAATTTTATTTCCTGGGCTGTGCATTAATATCAGCAGTTCCTCTGGTAGATTTTGCTGACAGCTTGTTCTAAAAATCTTCAGCTTAGCTGTTGTCCATTTCCAAGTATCTGAATAGTTCTTACTGGATACTTGTCTTCAGTTTTGGCATAAGGTTTTCCTCCTGAAGTGTTTGACATGTCAGTTCATGCAGGGTACATGTTCCAAAGTTCACTTAGCAGAGGAAGATGTAGGATCAAATGTAGGCCAGTGCTGGAGCTTGCCTTGGCAAAAAGAGACTTTTTCTCCCTTTATCATCACACAGGGCAGGAAAGCAGAGGTCACAAAAGAGATGTGTGGATTAATTTATTTAAAAGTTGATCACAACTTACTGATTCAGGAATATGGAAGAGTGTTTGTGGCAAATGGAGTAGCTTTGTAGAAATCTTGTAATGCCCAGTTACTCCTGGAGAGACTCTTGTCCCTCCTGTGGGGATCCTGTCCCTCTGCCAGTGCTGTCCTAACTGGGGTGAAGGCACAAAAGAGTGTCTGTTTGGGTTTTTGAAGGACTGATCAAAGAACAGCCTTTTTCCCCTATCAGAATTATTTCCTTTTTTAAAATGGGGCACAAATACATCTTTCAGGTAGGGGTGAGTTACTCTTGCCACTTCTGTTGTTCTGGGCTCCTGGTGCCTGTCCTCTCAGATCTGTTACTGTCACTAGACAAAATTTAACTTTGAATTTATTAGGAAGCATTGAGAAGCTTTGATAGGAAATTTTAGTTTCTTGTCTGTTCTTGAAGCCTTTGGTATACCTGAACACAACTTCATCATTGCACTGCAGTGTCACAACAACTATGAGGCTGTCCAAGTTGTCACACATGCCTAACCCAAGGTTTCAGTGTGTTATCAGTGCTGCACAATTTTGAGAACCTTAATGTAAACCACACTGCAGGCATTCATTGATTTGCTAGGTCCACCATAAAGAAGGTTTTTAGTAATATATCCACAGTTTGAATTACTATATTAATAAATTTTTCATGTTGAGATGAATGATTAATTGTCAATGATAGCCACCTGCACTGAATTCCTAATTCATACTGATAAATGAAATTAATTTCAAGTGGAGTCCAGTAACTTTAATTAGATGTGTATTAGAAGTTTTATTGGAAACTTGCTTTGGTTTTGAGAGTTTCATGTAGATGTGGTAGCTTAACAGAGAAATAGAAGCAAAATTAAAGTAATTTTTTAAATGCAAATGATGAATGATGAGATCTTCTTACTCTGTTTCTGAGAACATGTTTATCACTTTTTTTAGACCTACAAGTCCTTAGTGGACAAAGCTGGAATGGGATCGCTGGTTTCAGTGCGCTATCTTGGTGAAGAGAAATGTGTTTTTCTTTGTAAAGACCTCTTGACGCCCATCCAGGTAACCTTGAATGGCGTTGTAAAGATGAAAGATGAATTTCTTATCTGGGTATTTTAAGATGCATCAAGTTAATGTAATCCAAATGCAAACTTCAGATGGATAAAAACTTGTAGTAGGTGTTTATTTCTGTAGCTTATAAATATCAGTTCTGAATGTCGTGTGTCTGATTAGGAATGGGCTGAAGCTGATTCAGGACAGGGTCACTTTGGAGATCTGGATGAGGGAGCATGCTAGGACAGTTCTTCAGCTCACGTGACAGCAGTTGCATCATGTTGGTTTTGGGGATAACCTGGAATAGTTTCCCTTTGTTCTTTTGAACATGACTGCCATTACTGTGCAAGGAGTTGCAGGAATGCCTGGCATAAATCTTGCTATTTAACAGAAGCACATCACTGCTAATCCTAAACAAATGAGAAATTGAGCAGAATGTAAATGAGCTGGTTGAATTACAGTCCCTTTATTGAGCACCAGAGGAAAGTTTGTTAGTGAAAATTAGGTACGGATGGGTTGAAATAATTGTCTCTTGTGACTGACTGGATAGGTGTTTGGAATAATAGTATCTGCTAAAGATAAAGGATTTAGCCTTTTTAGGAAACTATTCTCAAGACCTGTAAACAGTCTGAAATAAAAATAGTAATGGATGTCTGATGTTGAGACTGCAAGTAGTGGCATCATTAGTGTTCTACTTCGGCTTGTTAGCAGTCAGCAAATACACAAGTCCTTTAGGGAAGCTGACAAGAGAGTCACTAAAAGCCAAATTTGAGTTGTAGATGGTTGTCTTGCTTATGCTGGGTTAACAGCAGGGTAGAGATCTCTTCATGCAGAAGCCTTATCTCAGCACTGCAGTGGAGAAGATTGCTTTACTGGCATCTTGAACAACAGTTTATTGACCTCTAGTTCTTCACTCTTCTGCCTCTTACAAATACCAGAGCAGTGCCTGGGACAAAAGATAAAACCCAACCCCAAACGCTTTACTTATTAGCACTCTTTAAGCCTTGAGGGTAAACTTGCTCTGACCTTTCCATTTCAAAATCAATTCTCATTCAAGAATTTGAGAGAAAAATAATACTGTAATATACATACATTATGCTGAAGAATTGTGAATAATTTAGATGTAGCTGACTCTGTTTTCATTCATATAAACATTTTATAATGGTGTCTTGAGACGGACTGGATCCTGGCATTATCATAAATAGAAACATAAAATATTTTCATTTGTGTCTGCTCAGGACAAATATGTTGCTGCTTCTGAGAACTTAAAATCCTAAGTTCAGAATGGATGCTTTAATTAAACTTAGTGCTCATTAGCAATGTAGTACAACAAAGCTGGCTTATTTTCAGAACAATATTAAAGTGGACCTGGAGAGCTCACTTCAGTCTGTCTTGCAGATGCTTGTTGCAAATTAGTGATAAGAAATTATCTGCCTCCAGTCCAACATCCTAGAACTGATGGGGAACAGATTAATGAGAATTGGATTTGTATGAATTGCTGCCATCTTGTCTTTAAATATTGTGGAATTTTGTTAAAAGCATTATCCCGAGTGCAAACTTAACAACTGTTCTTTTTTTCCTGAAATAGGATATGGACAGTTCCAGACTTTCTCTTAAGGATGATCAAACTGTAAATGAAGAAATTCAGGCTCTGGTTAAGAAACATCTTGATGAGACACGCTTGGTCCAAGGTACAAGCATACTGTGGAGCGGAAAACTGGCCATAAATGCTCAGGTCCAAAGGGAAATCCTTGCAGTGTTGGTTTAATTAATTGGTAATCTGTTCTAGGGGATAAAAGCTTTATAAAAATACTGATTTTACTTTCACAGCAGTGAATGCAAAATGTGAAGAATTCTAGATGTATTCTTTTATTATGTAAAATTATTATGTAAAATCCATAGATTCTTAAACTAGATGTTTAAGTTTCAGGTATTTCTTTTGTAAGAGTGAATGTGTGATTTAGGTACATATAGGTGGCCTGGTACTTGTAAAATAGATCAAACTTGTAGCAATTCTCAAAAACTTTGAGCTATTTATTGTTTCAAGTAACCTGATTGTTTTTTTTCCAGTTTGTTGCTTGTTTATGAATGCTTCCAGGGTGTTGTATAGAGGCTTCCTTTTTTAGTCAAATTTAAAATTGTTATTTTTATTTGCCAGCTTTAAATTCTTAATTACTGGGCTCATACCAGCATATTTGTAGTTATGTGCTTGTACATGCAGGGTACCTCTATGAAAAGGTAAATACTGCCACTTACAGTTTTCATTTCCCATATTGTAAGGACAGGAAAAATTCATTTTGATAACTATGGTCATCTTCATGCCTCCTTTGTCTAAAGCTCTTTTTTTTTTTTTTCCAATTTTGTAGGTGGAAAAAATATCATTGGTTCAAAAATTAGGATTTATAGCCTGGATCCTTCTACTCAGTGGTTCACAGCCGTTGTTGTCAATGGTAATCCAGCTACAAGAACTCTAGAAGTCAACTGTCAGGAGGTAGGAACCGATTGCAGCGGTTTACAAATGGATATGGGGAATAGATGCAAACTTTTATTTGTATCTCCACCAACACCATTTTTATTTCTGTCTTTACTGTGATCTTTAAACGTGGGTGTCAGTGTAGTGCAGAACAATGTAACCCAGAGTGTTTCTTTATGCTGCTGCTAGATTATGAAGTAACAAATGTCCTTGTATGGAAAATGAGGGAGACATGGATTTTTTATTGGAAGAGTGAAGCAAACATGATCTTAGGTTCTTTGCTGTCTGTGCTGTGCAGACTGCTCTCAAGCACCAGTTCGTGTTTTTATGCAGAGACAATGTCACATGGTGTGTTGTTAAATTCAGTTTGGTATTCAAAGAACCTAGAAGTTAGGTGTCTAAGCTTAGTCCATACCACCACATCTAAGATAAATATATTCAAATAGAGTTTTACCTCTCTAAATGGCTGCTTCTGTGTTTTTTGTCCTTTTCAAGATTCCAGCTTTAAAAACTCTTGATCCAGAGTTAATTCATGTTGAAATCATATATGACAACAATGGAAAATGTGGTAAGACCTATTACTTTTTGTTCTTCAGACACTAAGTAGGTTATTTGTGATAGACTAATCTTGATCACCTCCTCTTCCAGATAAATCAAAAAGAATTGGGGGTGTGAAAAGGAAGTCATCTGAGAACACTGGAAGTGTTGATGCTAAACACACAAAATCTTCTCCTGAGGTAATGTCTTGCTTTGTTATATATGGCTGTTACATAATGATTATGTCACTTCTCAAAACATCTTAAATAAGGATTAGAGTGGAAAGTAGAATGATAAATATAATCCCTTGGAGGGTGTGTTGAGTTCTTTCAAACTTGTCTGGGCATGAATTGAACATCTTGCCGTGTGATAATTGCAGCAAAAGCTACTAAGCCTTGAATGTTGGTGGTTTCTTGGGGTTTTTGCTTGTTTGATTTTTGTTTGTTTGGGGTTTTTTTTACTGTGCTTTTTGCCCCCTCCTTCTGCTTAGGAGTTGGCCTGCTTGGTCATGTATTCTTGTAGTGGGAGAAAACACAAAGGAGTTCTGAAGTTTATAACCTTTGCTTTTCATGTTCTTTTTTGACTGTTTTGTACTTGAATCCAAAACCTTCCGCTGCACTTGGATGCTTTGAAGCTTCAAGCTGCACAAGCAGCAGGTGAAGGTTGTTTCAGTACAAAAAGGGAATGTGACTTTTCTAGTACTCTTATGTCTACTTTTATTTCTTTTGTGAGTGACCTGCCAGGTATCACTGAGAGGTAAGTAAACTCTCAGAGGTCAAAAGACAATTTGGGTAACTTAAGTGTAGAAATGCAAGTGAAAAGTCACGGCTTGGCTGAAGAACAGTACTTCAAACTTGCCCTGTAATTTTGCCCCGGTGTTTTAGACCAAAACCTTCATTTTAGGCAGGAGAAGCCAGTCTTCAGGAAGCTCTGGAATGAGGGGAGGGGGTTGTGTTTCTTCTGTGCAGTCAGTCCTGTGCGGAGTCAGCTGTGCAGATTTGGCTAATGGCTGGATATAGTCATTAGCAATCTTGAACAACCCTGCAAAGAACCAGCATGAGGTAACAAGCACAGGGTAAGATGCCTCAGTGAAGAGAGTGTCCTGTATTTACTGCTGAGGAAGAGTGTGCAGCAGGGCAGCATGGGGTAGCAAAAGATTGCAGTCTTGTGTTTCCACAGCTTTGTGCTTGGGTACCTTTAGCAGCTTTTGGTGCTCAGTTTGCCTTTCTTCAGTTTTCTGCATAATTCAGCCATTGAGCAGCCTGCTTGATACACACAAAGCTGGTCTGTATTTCACATTCCAAATGCCCTGTTGAAGAATTACCATGATCTGAATTCATAACTTGTTTTACCATAGTTTTTCCTTAAAGTAGTGAAATTATTTACTTCTCATTTTCCAGTCTGCCTTCCTTCGAAGGACTGGATCATTTATCACTTTTGTGCTCTTTGAGAAATGCCTTGCAACCATTTTTTCAAGGTGGTTACAGTGAGCATGCTTTCTAGTAAGGAAAGCAGAAGCTGTTTGTGTCTCTGATTTTGGTGGATGTGAATATGTGGGAGTGATTAGCTGAAGCCATAATTTTTGTTAGTATGTGATAGTACTGGTTTCTAGTGTGGAGTTAATCATCTGCAGCATTTTCGTGAGAGCTTGACTTGGTGCCTGACAGCTGTGTAATACCAAAGGAAAGAGGAAATATTTTGCAGCTGATGCTAACGAGCCTGTAGTGTAACTTCCCAGAAGTCAGTGGAGCATGTGGGAGTGAAATACAGATGTTCGAGGTGAGGAAGGACCCCCACAGAAAAACTACTGTTCTAAAAACACTTGCTTATTTGGTAGGCCTGTTGTATTCCTAAATGAATTAGAGATTTCTCAGGATGGTGATTTAAGCAACGTAGGATTTCTTTACTTAGCACTTTTGAGAATTCTGGTGCAAAGGTTTTCTTCCTACAAGAAAGTTCACATCTAGATGTTTGGTAATGCTGTCAGACTTCACAGTTTCGATTTTCTCTGGGATTTTCAGCTGAGCTCAGAAATCTCTTTCTGATTGCCAGTTACTGCAGTTACTTTAGAAACGTTGTTGCAGTGGCAGATACAAATAACAGAGCTCTCTGTCTTCCTTTCTACTTGCTTAATATACTTCTTCCAAAAAGTTTGTTGTTAATTGGGGAGAAATGAATTAATGTGAACAGTCTTTCATGGAACCTATAAATTTTAAAAGGACACTTTAAAGTCTTTCTGCCTTACGAACTGAGTGACTCTTTAATTGACTTTATTAAGCATGGTAGGAAGAGCGTTAATACATTTTTCTTTTCAGGCTGAAGCCTGCAAAGCCGTAATTTGTTATCCTGAATTTTTCTAACGGTTAAAATCTCCCTTGCAGGTTTCTCCCAGTCAGGGACACGTGCAGTCAGTGCCAACTGTGCTGGGTGAAGCACTGCTGGGATGTACTCCTGCAAATAAAGACCAAAGGCACCCAGGCCTGCCCCTGCCAGCCAACTCACCACCCAACCTTGGTGCAGAAACTCCTCAGGGGTAAGGAAGCAGTTCTATGCTTATGCAGACATCTTACCTCCAAAAATACTTCTGATTTTTAGCACAACAAACTCAGAGGTCATTTTAAAGAGCTGTAGTAACTACTCTTCTGTAATACCAGCATAGAAAAGTGTTAGACTTACTTGCACTGGGTATGTAATTTACTTCCTAATGCCATGTTCCTGTTTATCTTTGAGGAAGTGGCCCCTCAGTGTCCCAGGCTAGTGTCACTGCTTCGTTGTACCCATCTGTAAATGGATGCACAGATGTGGTGCCTGCTTTGTCAAATGCATTCCTTCCCTGCCCCCAGGAAAACCAGAACATCTTCAGGCACATGTCTGCTTTCTTGCAGATCAGCTACAGGTCCTCAGTTGTATTTCTGTTGAGCACCAGTGCCTTTGAACTTTTGTTACTGCCAGCTCTGTCACAAAATGGATGTAATGGTAGAAATAGTGTGACAGGACAACTCAAATTTGAAGCACTATAGGGAATTTTCTGCCAGTTTTGTCTCTCACATGCTGAATGTGGGAAATACAGTTTTTTAAAGGCTTTTTTATGAGAGAGGTTTTACAGTCTCCAGCATACTGACTCGTGGTGCCAGTCAGAAGTTTCTTGAGAATCTTGCCACAGACATGCAAATGAAATGCATTTGTTTATTCAGCGGTTGCATGGAGAAAATGAGCAACTATTTAATTGTGAGAGAAGGTAGTGGAGTAGCAGCAATACCCAAATCTGTGTGTGCCTACATGGGCGTAGAGCTTTATTGTTCTAACTCTTAAAAAAAAAGTCAAACCCAGAAAAAACACCTGAAAAACACAAACCTATTTAGCCCCCCACAAAATTTAAAATATTCGTACGTCGGAACTCAAAGCACATAATTAAGTAACTAAATTTCTTCTTTCAAGCTTTCAGTGTGACTAGATTGAGCAGCTGATGCTCTGATTTGTTTGACACATTGGTGGTTTTTTCCTAATTACTGCATATTTTGTTTCAGCACATGTAGACGAAGCTTACCGGAAACTCATCCTTCCTGTCCTAATACTGGAATTAAACCATTGAAGGAAGATCTGACGGCCTTTCCTAAAGTGGGGTTTATGTCAAAAGAACAAACACAAAATCCTAGTGATCAAAATGGTAAATATACCTCTTTGAAAACCTCAAGATCTTCATCTTTGACTGATTCAGCTAATGAAAAAGGAACCAACCTGAAGAATACTAACGAACCTTTTATGAAGGCAACAACAAACTTTCCCAAGGAGTGCATTTCTGCAAAACAGTTGCAGCATCCCAACCCTTCCATAGCAATACCCAGAGGCAGTGGCACTGTTGAACTGCAGCGAACTTTAGATTGCAGACCCTCAACCTCAGATGCTCATCTTCTGTCCTTTAATGAGTGTGGGGTTAAATCACAAAGCTGCTGCAACAGCCACAGCAGCCACAAAGGAAACAAGATTGATGAACTCGCAGATATGGAGTTTTTTATTAGAAGAAATTCAAATGAGATTCTTTGTGACAGAAGTGAAAGTGAAAGCTTTTGGACTGGAATTGCCAAGGTCCAGGATAATAGTAAGTGTTTCTAAAATTTCCTGTCATTTGAAAGTCCTTGTAGTTTGTTTAACTACTTAGAAGTAGGTAATTTGTTACATATGAAAAATTAGTAATTTAAATTGTGTGAGTAAATCAGGAATTTGAGTCATTTTTATGTTTTTTTTTATGAGGGGAATGCAGTAAACTTCATAAACACCCTTTCCTGATAAAAGAGGGCTAATCATTAATTTTTAGAAATAAGTTATTACAAAATATATGCAAGAAACAGAATGGCAAAAGAGGTTACAAAAACAAGGTTCTGTTTTGGAATACAGATACTGATGGCATAATGAGGCTGCCTTTTAGCAATGGTCCTAAATTTTACAAACATGGTGAGGGATGGAAGTTGTCCTCAACAAAGCTCTGTTCAAGAGGGGCTTTCATTTAAAAATTGTCATGAGAGCAAAACAAACAAAAACCCAACCATCACCACCAAAATTTAAAACCCACCCAGCCTTTAAAGCACCTACCTTATTCCTCTCTTCTGTTTGGTGAGCTCTTCAGGTTTTCACGTGGGACAGAAGGGGGAAGGCTGTGGTTGTTTAAGGAGCTGGACTCCTGGTGTCATGTGTCCTGCTGTGCATCAGGTGCTGTTGCTGATTGTTAAGGATTCCTGGAATCTCCCTACATAGCCATCTCTTTGGTTTTTTTCCCAATTTCCTGTTGCTTGCTCTTGGATTACCATGTGCTATTCCATAATTAGCATGGATACACAGCCAGCCAAGCAGTGGCTGTTGTGTCCCCTGCAAGGCCTCCCTGGCAGTGTAGGAGGAAGGGAAGTGTTTGGCATCTGTTACAGTAACATGCTGAAAGCTCTTGCATCATGAAGAGGGAAAACAGGACTGAGAAATGGCCAGGTTGTACTCTGTCCCAGTTTCTTGTGAAATGTGGTTGCTCTGTGCCCTAATCTGCTCAGGCCTCCAGCTCTGGCTGAAGAACTTCCTTTAAAAGCAGATGTTCTTTCAAAATGCTCCTCTGTGAAAAAGTGAAAGGAGCTCTTAAACCTGTGTCCACAGACACTGTGACTCTACTGGAACTGCAGCTTGAGACAGTTCCTGCTGACTGGAGAAGGGGTTTCTGCCAACTGCAAATAGCTTTAGCATAACTTTGTTTCAATGTAATGTGAAACTTACAGGAAAAGTTGATGTAGATCTTCCACTAAAATACATTTGCTGGCACTTCCGTGTGAAAAACTGAGGCTTTTCTAATCCTGGCTGCTCTTCCCTGCAGTAATTGTTCGCAAGTCCATTTTATCTGACGCTGCTAAAGTGAAGAAGCTGCAGCAGAGTGGGGAGGCATTTGTGCAGGATGGCTCCTGCAACAACATCGCCCCTCACCTGCACAAGTGCAGGGAATGCCGCTTGGACAGCTACCGCAAGAACAAGGAGCAGAGAGACTCCACTGTCTTCTGCAGATTCTTTCACTTCAGAAGGTAGGAACAGTTTAGATACTCTAAACACCTTGAAATTCCTTAAATGTGAAAGGCAAAAAACCCCCAGTTATTTGGCCAGAGTGGTGTCACGTAGGTCCCTGTTTCAAAGCTGCTTAATGCTCGTGTGTAGCTATAAGACCAATATACCCAACTAATGAGTGGCTGCCTATGGTTTTTTAGCCCTTAGAAATGATACAACTGCTTCATTTGAGCAGAAAATATTTTGGCAGGACTTAGAGAGCTTTATTTTGCTGTTCTGGGCTGAGTGCCAGTAGGATAATATGAGTTTAGTTTGAGTGCTACAGTTCAGTAGAATTGGAGATACTAATGAGAGGGTAGATTCCATGCAGGTTTCCCAAAGTTTAGTGGCTGGACACCTGAAATGTTAACCATGAACCCGCAGGCCGTGGAAGAGTTGCAGGAAGTGGCTATGGGCTTTCAGCTGGAGACATTTAAGCTTACCACGGAAACATTTAATCTGTGCACCCACTAGAATTTAGTTTTGTTGCTAAACATTTAAAAAAATACAGATGTGCTACTAATCTGTTACTTATCCTCAGATTAGAGATTTTACTGTAGCAAATCTTTGTATAATCTGATGTGTGAGACCAGAGTAACAACAGACTATGCTAATTCATCCTCTCAGGCTGACAATCCAGACTTGCAGTGCAGTTCAAATCAGATGAATCCTTTGGTTTTGAAACTGATGGAACTATCCTTTTTTTAATTGAATGTGAAATCTGCCAAATCTGGAGATGGCATTTGTCTGATGACAGCAGCTGCCAGCACATGTTCTCATGCCACGCTTAACATTGCAGTGAGCACACATTGTCATCAGAAGTCACCTTTCCTCTACAGCATTTAGTAAAAAGGTTCCTGAGCAGAACTCTTCATGTTTTCCATTTAAGACACTACTAACAATATAGATCTCATTCTTTCCACCTACTCAGAGTCACTCAAGAATGTGTCTTACTCAAATTTTGCTTGATGCTTTTTGGCAGCTGCTTCCAAATGAATTGTTACTGAAATATATTCTATATTTAAGGCGTTCTGACTTCTCTTGAGAGTTGTATGTAGTCCTAGATAAAATTATTGCTGTTGCCATCTCTAAATGTGGTCCTTAATGCCAGTGCATTTTAAAAATTGTAGACCTGATTTGGTTTTGTGTGCATGAAAAACCACTTGTTGTAAGGTAGATTTCCTAACTAAAAACCTGGATGTTTTCAGTCTTTTTTTCTTTAAAACAAGCAGTGCATTGAACATGCCTAATGCTAGTGAGCAGTAAATTTAATGTCTGTTGTAACCTTTGAGTAGATTCATTGACATACAGTACACACATTTGCAACTGAATTTAAACCAGTACAGCCTTTGAGCTGATGAGGGTTTTTTCTCCTTTCCCCCCCTTTTTCATCAGGCTGCAGTTTAATAAGCATGGAATACTGCGTGAGGAGGGTTTCCTAACTCCAAATAAGTACGACCCTGAGGCTATTAGCCTGTGGCTACCTTTATCCAAAAATGTTGTGGGTCTAGATCTGGACACAGCAAAGTACATCCTTGCCAACATTGGAGACCACTTCTGCCAGCTGGTGATATCTGAAAAGGAAGTCATGTCAACGATTGAACCACACAGTAAGATCAACTTGTATTGAAATCATCTGTGTTTTCACAGCTTTATGTGAAGCTTTCAGCTTCTGTGTGAAAATAAGTTGCATGTATTTGGAAATGTCATATAATGTTTCTCTCTCTTCTCAGAGAGGAAATGGTTAAGAGCCACTGTGAGCTAGTGTCAACAACTCTGCTCCTCACAGGGAGGAGGAAAGGGAAGGGTAATTCCACCCTTCTTTGTCAGAAGTTGTTTCTCAATTTTTCAAATCACTTTCCCTGTTACAAAGTGTAAAAAAAAAAAAAAATTTAATAAACCAGCAGGTAGCTGACAACAAAATCTATTCTTGACATGTAAATGAAATAAAACTTTTATTTTGCACAGGATCAGTTAGGTTGCTTTGGTCCTATTTTTTGTAACTGCATCATGGACCTAATGCTGTCTGTCAGTAAAAGAGATTTTTCCTCCACCTGCAAGTTCCCAGTAGCACTGGCAGAAGTGATTGTGTTCAGCCCTACTGGGAATGGACCAGAGAGGTGCTGGTGGTGGGGTAACTGATTGGGGAGGTTAATTAGTGTAGACAGGGCAAACTTGGCACCCCCAAACACAGGGGTTTGGCCACATCAAAATATTTCTGTAGCAAATGTGAGCAGACAAATGGGGAAGTATGAGGCCTTGCATAATCACTTCTCGGAGCAGAATGACTCCAGGAACTGTATTGGTTTTCTGGTTTTTAAGTGCGTGACTGGGGTGCAGCACGGTTTGGGAAATTGCCACTGTATGCTGGGTTTGGGGAGTGTTGACATTAGATAAAGATCCTTTCATTTTGGCAGTCACTCCTCTGTTCTGAAAGAAGAAAAAAAGCTGAACAGGCTTGAATGCTCTTCAGAAGGGGAGAGAAAACTTGAGATATTCTAGAAATACTCGCCGTAGGGTCTTACCTTGGGCTACTTGGAATCTGCAAGCTTTGCCCTTCTCTTGACCTGCAACATATTCAGGCCTGTGGAACCAGATTACCTGTAGCCAGAGTGAGATATATTGACTGGAATACAGAACACTTTGAGGAGAGTGAAGCTTTGGGTGAATTCATGAAACAAAGGAGAGGTGGTGTTTCTTAAGAGGTGGGTGCATCTGTTGGCATAGCTACCAGAAACATCCTCTGCTTAAAAAACACAGATGTGTGAGTTCTGGAATTGGCTTGCAGGGAGCAAAATCTCATTAATTCGTCTTTGATTTTATTGCCCTGACTGGTGAGAGTAAGGGAACTCAGCTTCATTAATATGGAGTTTATTTTGAATGCCCTGGGCAGGAAAGAAGTAGTTTACAGTCTAGATATGTGGTGTTCTTTGAACAGTTCAGTGGGAGAGTGCTCAGTCAGCACAGGAAAAAGGGAGATTCTTCTGCCACCATGGCTTGAAGTTATGGTAAATTTAAGTGAATTATCCCTGTGAAGTAAAAGATTAACCAATGTAGAAAGAACAGCTTGTTAGGTCACGTTGTTCCTTGGCCACCAAGTGCCCAAAGGAAACAGGATCAAACTGCAGAGGGGAGGAGTAGAAAGGGGCAAGATTCAGAAAAGATAAGGAAGTGGCATTTAAAAGATAAGAGGAACCCTCATCCTGTTTGGGGGAAGTTGGAGAGTCGATCTAGAAAATGATAAATATAGTGCATGTTTTTAAAAGGCAGAGAAGAATGGAGCTGGTGATATTTAGACCTGTGTCGCTTGGAAGAATTCTGAAGCAAGTAGTCATTTTTTTCTCTCCTACTTAAGAACAAATTGTGCTAAGCTATTCCAGTGTTGTTCCATACATAGTCAATGGGCATTGTTCGGAAAAAGAGCAACAGATGTCTTGGATCCTGGTATGGTTTTTTTAGCATGCATTAGGACGTGGTCTGTCATAACTTGCTTTTAAAATTAAGAAACATTGTGGGCAGGAAAGTTTCAGAGAAGTTACAAGTGTGGAAGGTGGTAGGAGGATGCAGGTGCATACTTTTTGTCTAGTCTAGTTTTCTAGCTGGCAACAGAAGAAAATGGAGATCGGGCTAAAGTAATTCATACATAATCACAGATTCACAGAAAAATAATACAGCCCTGGAAGGGCTTGTAATTTTTTGCAAGGTACTGTCAAATGTTTGGGATGTTTTGAGTGAACTGAAGAAGTGGCTTGAGGTGAGGAAAGGGGAATATAGTGGATACATAGGAAACCTGAACAGCAGCAGTCAGTGCTCCAGAGAAGAAAATTCACCATTCTGAGAAGATCAAATAAACACAAACGCATAAAACCTCCCAAAAGGAAGACAACTACTTGCCCGCCATGCTGCTGAATAAAGAACAAGGACAAGCTGGCTGTGGCAAGCTATGCATTAAGCTTAACTTGCCAGCAGTACCTGAATTTATTTCCTAGAGTAGCTGTGGTATTTCCACTTAGGAGAATGTCAGCAGTGTGCTTGTTAACTTGGGCAAACATGTCAGGAGTAAGAGCAAACATGTAAGGAGCAAGTTGGTGCTGCACAGGAGGAAGCAAAGTGGTCTCGATGGCTCGGACTGTTCTGTAACAGCAAAAGCATTTTTTGGAGTTCAATACAAAGCCAGGTCTCAGTCACATGACTGTAGTTAACATGCAAATACTGAATTTTGTTTGCACTAACGGTTGGACTGTCTGTCCCCTTGCTGCCCACAGGACAGGTGGCCTGGAAGCGCGCGGTTCGTGGCGTTCGCGAGATGTGTGATGTCTGTGACACCACAATCTTCAACCTGCACTGGGTCTGCTCCAAGTGTGGCTTTGGGGTGTGTGTGGATTGCTACAGGATGAGGAAGAAAAGCTCACATGAAGGTGGGAGTGCTTGTTGTTACCTGAAACAAGCAAGGAAGAGGGGAAATGAAATCTGTGTATTGAACTTGGAAGTCAATGACAACCTTAAACAAGACAAAAAAAAGTCCTTCCCAGCACAAAGGACATGTTGTAGACCTGTGGTTGGACGTATCAATAATAGTAAAATACATGGCTTTCCAGAGCAGGATGAAAGATGCAATAACAAAACAATGTAATGGTTTTGTTTTACAGACGATGACTCGGATACTTTCTCCTGGTTTAAATGTGTGAAAGGGCAGGTACATGAACCAGAGAATCTAATGCCTACACAAATAATTCCTGGAAAAGGTATTGGAAATACTTGATTAGCATAAAAATGTGCTGTAGGATTTTGCTGTCTTTTGTATGTTGTTGATACTGTACTGAGTGAGGTTTGATTTTAGGAGTAAAGTTAATAAAAGCTTAAAATTTATTTTCCAAAGATAGGGATAGCTTGTGTGCTTAATACTATTTTATTATCTTTGACCTTTACAAAGAAGTAGCAGAACTTCTTGTTTAATGATGAACTGTATTCACATATCATTGTTTATCTGCACAACACACACAATTTCTTAAAAGGTCTCAGTGACTGCTGGATGTTATGATTACATGTGAGCTCACTGATGGTTCTCTTCCTTCAGCTCTCTATGATGTTGGTGACATTGTTCACTCCGTGAGAACAAAATGGGGAATAAAGGCAAATTGTCCTTGTGCAAATAAGCAGTTTAAAGCACTATCAAAGCCAGCTCTAAAGGAGGATTCAAAACAGGTATGGTTACTGCCTCTGTCTGTGCAGTTAAGTTTGTGTCAGTCTATTGCATGTTCCTGAAGCCACTGTGAATTTGACTTTGTAGGTTGCCAGCCCTGACCTCTGTGACAACCCCACCACATAGGGACAATTTGTATTCTCTGTTCATCTTTCTGGTTCAGCTCTTTAGGTTTTGGGGAAAATCTCATTGTGTCCCTTTGACACTGAGGCCTCAGTAGTGGCCCCATTGAAAAATGCTCAGTGAGGATTTTTAGAGCAGAAATGGGATTAGATTGAGAGGTCCCTTAAAAGAAGAATATGAAGACCAGACAGTGGGAGTGGTTGTGAAGTGCAGGCTATTCCTTGGGTTTTGGAAATATAATACATGCAGCATCTAAAAGAGTAAGTAAGGTGGAAGAGCACTGGGATTCGTAAAAGAACTAAACAGGAAAAAAACCTGAGATTTAGAGGAGTGTGGAGAATCACTGATTTTTCTGGCAATCTGCTAGGTTTGCTGCTCTGTATATTGGGAAACAAAACAAACCAAAAATGAAACCACACAAGATACATATATTTATAAATGGATGTAGTTTTTTTTTGCTTTTGAAAACAGAGCACAAATTAAGAGCTTAGTTTGGAAGTATCTTGCAAGAAATGGGGTGAATGAAGTGATTTTAATTTTGTCAGATGCTTATTTATAACCTTATTTTGAAAATAAATGTTACCTTAGGTGTAAGAAGCAGGTTGGACTTGATGTTGGTGTTAGACAAAAAATACTTCAGTTGTTAAAAGTGTGGAAGATGGTTATGTGAGTAAAAAGCTAGCATACAGCTGACCTGGCTTCAGTCTTCTGAATCAAGATTTCCTGTGATTCTGGACAAAGATCTGCATTAAATTTATCTACACATCTTTATAGAATTAGGTACTGCACTGGTTGTGTGAGGGTAAGCTCATTAAAGGTTGAAGCATTCTCTATTATGTCATGTTGAGAATCCTTACCGAGCAGCAGCAGTCAATGAGAGGTGAAATAATGTAACAAGAGGCAGACAAAGGAGCAGAATAATTTCTTAGCTGAAAATTGAGCCGAGAGAGAAAACGTCACCAGTCATGCAGGAATCCTAGGGCAAAGCTGTGGTTCTGGTTAGTCTGTTCCTAAAACCTCCAAATGACCAGATAAATCAGCTGCAAAGGACATGGACAGTCCTACACTTGGATTGTGCTGGCCAGGCCAGTACTGCACTCAGGCAGGCGTAGCTCACACCTAGCAGGTGAGTGCACTTTTGCTGCCACCTTAAGAGAAAAATTTAGGAATGTCCCATATGTTTTAGTCCTCTGAACTAGAGCTTCAGCTTAGCCCTGGCCTGAGCATCAGCTACCACTAAAATTGTGAGAACTGCTGTTAAAACTGCACTTGGTTCCCAAA
This sequence comes from Callaeas wilsoni, assembly GCA_013398955.1. Lineage (NCBI taxonomy): Eukaryota > Metazoa > Chordata > Aves > Passeriformes > Callaeidae > Callaeas > Callaeas wilsoni. The sequence goes on from VWPU01010822.1 coordinate 108,277, forward strand.
GCAATCCCAGAAAATGCACCTGGGAAACTTGGCTCTCTGCTTGTCCTGAGGGGTGATGGACTCTGGCTGCTCCTAAAGTCAGGAGATCCCGAGTCCTGCGGAACTGTCATCTCCTGATCCTGAGCTGCAATGCTGACCTCTTGTGGAGATCACATGTTTTGAAGGGCCAAGTCATTTTAGTCTTTAAAAAAATTAATTTGGACAAGTTACTGCTTGTATTCCTTTTGTGTAGAGTGTTTGTGTCTGATCAAGTTCTCGTTTTGCTTTTTCAGCACTTGGCATCCGGGGACAGGCCCAGCCTTCAACACACCAATTTTGTCCTGAGCCCACAAGTCACTACACACGATCCTCCTCTAAAGTCAGCACTTGGAAGCAAACAAGCTGCTTCTGTAAATACTTCTCCTTCATTAAATTGGTTTTCAAACCTAACAAGTGGAAATGTGAATAAGGAAAACAAAGGTATGTGCAGAACCAGTGAAAAGTAAACTCTTTGTGACTGTTTGTCAGAAGAATACGGGTCAGACCCAGCAATATCTTGTGCTGAGAGTGATGTCATCTGCCTGCTGGGGTGGGTGTTCAGTGGCTGTGCTGAAAAACTGGCCATGGCAATGGCTTGGAGTAAAGCCTGGCAGAGTTAGCATATTCTGTTTCAAAAACTGGATTAAAATCCCCTTGATGCAAGTATTTTTGAAAATTCAGTTTGAGAATACTTTTTGTTCTTGTTTGGGGGTTTTTTGGGGGTTTTGGTTTTTTGGGTTTTTTTTTAGAATGTGGGATTTTAAAAGCTTTAGTTAATTGAAGAAAGTTAAGTGAAAGAAATATTTTATCTGCATATATTGGGAGGAGATTTATGTGTATATATACATGTACATATATACATGTATGCATGTAGGAGGATATTGTCTTGAAAAAAAAAATTCAAAGTATGTACTTCTCACAGTTTTCCTTTCTTCATTTCAGAGAAACTTCTCATACCAATTTCAAAGAATGAAAATAAGCCTCTCCAGACACTCCCTAGCTTAGCCAAGCCAGCTGCAGCCCTGCAGACATTCAACAGCGCAATATTAACCCCTGTGAGCAACAACAACACGGGCTTCTTGCGGAACCTGCTGAACTCTTCTGCAGGAAAGGTACAGGAAAAACTCTGTCCTACAGGTTTGAGTTGATTCCAGGCTTAGATTCTGTTCTAAACCTGTGAACAACTGCCACAGTCAGTTTACTTTCTTGTCACAGTAATTAAAATTCTGTCTTCATTTGAGAAAAAGGATTAATTCAGTGTGTGTCTCAGTGCTCAGTTAGTAGTGCCTTGTGGTACTACCAGCAAGTCTTGCTGAGGAACTGGGAACTAAGGGATAAAGCAGATTAACTTCCTTAGGCTAGAGTCTGGCCAGGTGCATTAATTGGGTTGTCTTTTAGACTCACGAAGCACCAATGAACTTGCAGATGGAGGGAAAAACCTTCTGTGGTGTCTTCTCCATACCTCATTTGCAGACTGGTTCACTTCAGATGTTTCTGGGCTTTGTCTGATCTTAAGATGTGACTTGAAGGTGATGGGGGAAAATACTGGCCTTGAGAGTTCTTTGCTCAAACTGAATTTCGGCTCTTCGATATAAAGCAAGTCCTGTTCCCTGCTGCATATTGTGGGTTTCTGCAGTGTTGCTGAGATATAAATCAGAGCAGAACTTGTTGTGCCAGAATTCTGTAGACAAAGTATCAGAAATGGCACTGGCATTTAATGGTGGTGCATTTCTAAACAGCAGAGTTCTGTGGTTTTTTGATTCTCTGCATGACTGTGATCTCAAGTAGAAAATTTTGGAAGTGGCAAATACTTCCTTTAAAGCCTGCAGGATAAGGCAACAGAAAAGAGCACTAATTTTTTGTTGTTGTTCCTTCATGTATTTTATCAGACAGACAATGGACTGAAGAGTACACCCAAAATCCTTGATGACATTTTTGCTTCCCTGGTGCAAAATAGAGCCATTACAGACTTGCCTAAGAAACCTCAAGGACTGACCATAAAGCCCACGATAATGGGCTTTGACACGCCCCACTACTGGTTATGTGATAACCGCCTGCTGTGTCTTCAGGATCCCAACAATGAAAGCAATTGGAATGTCTTCAGGGAGTGCTGGAAGCAGGGACAGGTATTTTCATTTCCCTGCATTTTCCATTTGCAATTCATGTGCTTTGTCCTTTCATTGAAGCACAGGTACAACCACTGGAGTGACAAGCAACATCAAACCTTCATCAAATGTGTGACATGAGCACTGTTACATGTTCTTGTCTAAGGATCTCTTTTACTGTTTAAATCAGTTTCTAAACACAGAGCTGAAATGATCGCTCTGTATAAAAAGCTGCCTGATAGTTTGCAACAAAGAATGCTCAGATACATAATAAGGCAGAATTCTGGTAGGGCAGGCTGAGCATTTAGTTTGCAAAATGCCTGTGTCCAAATGCTCAGTGTAATTTATGTGTTACCCTGTTGTAGTTAGAATTTTTGATGTTTAATAATTCTTCAGAATATATTCTTTTGTTTTCTAGCCCGTAATGGTGTCAGGAGTGCATCACAAGTTAAATGCAGACCTGTGGAGACCAGAATCCTTTAGGAAGGAATTCGGCCAACAGGAGGTAGATCTGGTTAACTGCAGGACCAATGAAATCATCACTGGAGCTACTGTAGGGGATTTCTGGGATGGTTTTGAAGATATTTCAAGTAAGTACTGTGAATCTTTGTTCCAGTAGGTAAAACACTCAGCAGCAATAATTCTGCCCTAGCACAGATTTGTGATCCATAAGCAGTGTAAAAGATGTTCAAGGATTTCTCTTCACCTTGGACAGTTTGGTGAGGATACATTGCAGACATTTATGCTTATAGGATTGTGGACTGGGTAAAAACCGTCATTCTTATGAAATACTCTCCTTCAGGAGTATGTTTGGCTGCCTTTAGTCTTTTGGGGAAACATTCTGAGGAGATTTAAGATCTTCCTAGCAAGTAGGTTCACCTGCCAGCATTTTTCTTTTTTCTAGTTGAGTGAAACCGAAGAGCACGTGTAGGGATGGTGCTCACAGCTTAAATGGGTTCTGCTGTTTTAACTTGAAGGTACTTCTAGGTCCTGAGGGACTGAAGTTATTTTGTATAAGAACAGATTTAGAGGTGAGCTTGAGGTTTTCTGGGGGAATTAATACTTGCCATTGCATCTGGAGTTCTACTTCATCTCTTTGTTACACATCCTTTTCTAAGGATCTGCTTTACTGTTTAAATCAGTTGCAAGCTTAGGGAGTTTGGTACTTAGGGCAAGAAGAGTGGGAGGTAGAAGACTCAAACCTTTCTTTTCTGTTACTTGATCTTTGAAGATGTTTGGCTTCATCAGCTACTTTTGGCCTCAAACAAACTAGTTTCTGAGCTAAACTGTAGGAAGTGCTTGGGCAGGGAAGCACTAAAGGCTGCTTGTCTGTCTGACATCTCCTGTTGTAACACATTTGTCATGACAGTGATACCATACTCTGATGTCAGAGGAACTTATATATCTTTAGTTCTACGTGAGAAGTTGTGGAATGAACATGATTTTAAACTGAGATAAGGACTTCTTTGTCTTAATTCTTTGCATTCTGAGTTGTACAACTGTTAAAAACTAAGATTTATTAATATTTCAAATTAGGTCGCCTGAGAACAGAAGAGGGAGAGCCAATGGTATTGAAGCTTAAGGACTGGCCTCCAGGAGAAGACTTCAGAGATATGATGCCATCTCGGTATGAATTTCCAGAGGAACTGTTGATTGTTTCTGTGGTACAGCCCCAAAATAATGGGCTGTAGGAATATTCTTGTGTTTTGATACCTGCCTTAGCTTTGAGCAGTTGGTGACATGTGAGCAGTTCTGTTTCTCAGAAATGCCTCACATAAATGGAAATCCTGCACAAGTTTCATGATAAATTTTTTTGTGGTTCATTGTATTTGTTGCAAAGTAAAGTGAGCACCTAAAATGGCTCTAAAAGCCTGGATCACTTTGAAATCTAAAGTTCAGTTGAAGCTTTTTTCTTGCCAACTGTTCCTAAGTATTTGGACTTAACCTGTTTGATATTGTTTGAGATGATTACACAAAGAAATAGCATTACTCCAGAGCAGTTAAATTCATCTGCTATATTTCTGTGCCTTGTTTGTTTAGTTCCTTTTCCTGGTGTCCAGCAAACCTCCAAAGGAAGGAGTACACTTCTTGATGGGAGAGAGCTTTTGTTGCAGTCTGTTTCAGTCTGCTTTTGGTTTTATCAGTACCTAATGTTAAATTTTGCTGCATTACTTCAGGTTTGATGATTTGATGAAAAATATCCCATTGCCAGAATACACCAGGAGAGGTGGCAAGCTCAACCTTGCCTCTCGACTTCCCAACTATTTTGTGCGACCAGATTTGGGCCCCAAGATGTACAATGCATACGGTAAGAGATTTTTCACTCTAAAGGTCATGCTGACCACATGTTCATATTGAAATTTATTGTAGATTGTGAATCCTTGCTGTTGTAGACAACTTGATTAATCCCATGGATCAGGAAACCTGGCTTTGGTTCACCTATAGGTATCAATGATGTCCAGAGCATGATATGATTTATTTTATTAAGTATCTTTTTGTCCAGATGGTTTCAAGCCAATAGTAATTATTCCCAGTCTTCAATCAACTTGCTCCACAGCCTGTCTCTCTTGTAGCTGGCAACATGTATTTGTTGTTCTCCTTTTGGGGCTGTATCATTTAGCTTTCAGTCTCTCCTTGAGCAGTTTTCTTCCATGGCTGGTTCATCTGCTGTCAGTCAAAAGACATTTAAAATTAGGCAGCATCATGGCCAGTAGAGAGATCATGGCTAGTAAATCTTGTAGGAGCTGCTGTTTAGCATGAAAAAGAGACTGTTTCTGAAAATGCTTTATCCTAAACTGCTGTAGAAACCCTTTTCTAGCAGGACTTAAATGTGACCTTGATGGATCATACAGGCTAGATAGAGACATTAATCTGTATCAGCTGTCAACAGATCACTTGGGAAGCCACAAGATGGAGCAAGGTCCTGGCTAGAAAGCATGTTGCTCCTTCTGGAGGCATGAGTTGGTAGAAGTAAAAGTGCTCTAATCTTTTCAGAAGGTGCTGCTGAGTGATGTAACACTTCTTTGTCTTACTGATGGATCTGCTACTCCTCTTTTTTTCCCCCCCCTTCAATTCCTCCCCCAGGCTTAATAACACCAGAGGACAGAAAATACGGCACAACAAACCTGCACTTGGATGTGTCTGATGCAGCCAATGTCATGGTTTACGTGGGCATCCCCAAAGGCCAGGCTGATCAAGAAGAAGGTAAGGTCTTGGTGGTGTTTGGGGGATATTTCTGTGGTTGGAGGGCGGGTCCTTTAATGTAACTGCTTGTGTTGACTCTCCACAGAAGTGTTGAAGACAATACAGGATGGTGACTCTGATGAACTGACAATAAAGCGTTTTACTGAAAGCCGAGAAAAGCCTGGAGCTCTGTGGCACATTTATGCTGCCAAAGATACAGAGAAAATCCGGGAATTCCTTAAGAAGGTGAGCTTTTAATCTTAAAAACTGATCTTCTGGCTGTGTAGGCTTGCAGGTCTCTATCCATGGGCTTTTCTCCTCCTTCATATCCCAGTTACTCTGGGAACAAATACTTGAGTTGTACCCAAGACAAAACTTCTGTGCCATGAGTCTTGTAGGATCTGAAAGGGGTGGAGAGTTGAAGCTTGAAGTTACCTTGTACGTAGATACTCCTGCCCACTCTTCTCATAGATGAGTAATGTTACATAGTGAACAAGAAAACAGCTGGTTTAGATTTAAGGAAAAGCAGTTTAATTTGATCATTTTTAGAAGAATGTGAGATGTTTTTGAGAAATGTCAGAGCAATACATGATACATAAGACTCTTCCTTATTCTCTCTCTCACTGCCTTTTTTCTCCCCCATACCTTGATGAGGTCTAAATTAAGGGAAAAACATGAGGTATTTTGTGTCACCTTTTCATGGGAGTTAAAGGTTTAGTAGAGATGTGCTACTGCATCCAAAAGGGCTTGTTTCAGTGTTTAAATTTACCTCAGATAGGTCAGAGTTCTTTGTGGTCTTAACTGTGAAACTTCTTTGGTGCTCTAAAAGTGAAAAGAGCCAATATGCTGATATTTTCAAGGATAAGTGGGATGATCTGAAACAACTGTTGTCCTGGTCATGCTGATGGCTATCTTGGTGGAAGCTGGGAGAGGCTGCAACAGACTTACTTAATATTAACAAAGAACAAATCTTACAGTTGATGAAATATGACACTGGGTTTGATAAGCATTAGCACTTGGAGTCTTGACATCTGTGTCTCACACCTCAGTCCCTTGTATCACACTTGCTGGCAGGCGTGGGGCTTTCAGCAGCTTTTAGTGGAGTAGAACCAAGCTTTGTCTCCTCCCAAATGACATTTTGGGCTAAATGGACCTGGGACTAAATGGACCTGCTGAGCAAGTTGGATTTATACAAGAGCTTCTTGCAGAAATTGTCTCCCCACAGCCCTCAAATTTCTGTCCTAAAGTGCTTGTTGTGCCTCCCAGTCTCATTTGTCCTGAAAATCTGGTTTGCATCCTCTGGGTTAGTGAGCAGGCACTGACTGATTGTGGCCTCGAGGCAGACACCTGCCAAACTCCCCACTTGGTATAGAGGCTACAGAGGCAGAGAATCTCAGAATGGCTGGGGTTGGGAGTTTCAAGACCATCTCATTTGAACGCCCCTGCTATGGGCAGGGACACCTTCCATGAGACCAGGTTGCTGAGAGCCCTGTCCAACGTGGCCTGGAACACTTACAAAACGGGGCAGCCACAGCTTCTCTGGGCAACCTGTGCCAGTGCCACACTGCCCTCACAGGGAAGAATGTCTTCCTAATTTCTTCTTCTAATCTAAACCTTCTCTCCTTCAGTTTAAAGCCATTGCCCCTTGTCCTGTGACTTCACACCCTTCTCTACGGTCCCTCTGCAGCTTTAGTAGTGTCACAACACTGGTTCCGTGTATGACAGTGGTTCCCAATGTGAACACGAGTTGGTTCAGTTGCTACTGTCAGTTGGGATTACTTGCATTTTCCATATCCACATTTGCAATGTGTCTGTGAAGCCATTGGGACCTGAGAAATGCTGAAACCTTGACAAAGGTCTGAGTAAGGATCCAAACTTCCACTGTGTAACTCTACTATCTGAACACATGGTGCAAGACCCTCTGGCACACGTTTGTATGGAATACCACAGATACAACTCGACTGTCCAGTCAGACTGGTGTGTTAAAATGCCTGCTGTCTTGTGACTTCCCCAGGTTGCAGAAGAACAAGGCCAAGAAAACCCTGTAGATCATGATCCCATTCACGATCAGAGTTGGTACCTGGACCGATCGCTGAGGAAACGCCTTCATCAGGAGTACGGAGTTCAAGGCTGGGCCATTGTACAGTTTCTAGGAGATGTAGTTTTCATCCCAGCAGGAGCTCCACACCAGGCAAGCACCAGGGACATGGAATGGCCTGACTTCTTGGGCAGCCCTTTGAGCACGTGGCTAATGCTTGTTTGTTCTCTCTAGGTTCATAATTTGTACAGTTGTATTAAAGTTGCAGAAGACTTTGTATCCCCAGAGCATGTCAAACACTGCTTCTGGCTCACTCAGGAATTTAGATATCTGTCACATACGCATACGAACCATGAAGATAAATTGCAGGTAAATACTCAGTACTCTTGACCATTTACAAAAACCCCACTAAAACACAACAGACAACTCTCACCAAACCCAGAAGAGCTGTGGCCATGCAACCCAAGACGCTTTCATGTTCACATCAGTGTTTGTGCATTGGATCTTGGAATTTCAGTAGTGTTTGAACTGTTAACAGCTTTTAGTAGTTTTGAGAAAGCCTTTTGAAGCTTCTGAGATTCTCTTGAAATGTTCTGCCATTTCTTTTGTTTCCCTGCCAGCTGAGCAATGGTCTCCACAGCTACAGGGTTCACTTTATCTCCTGTTATACTGTGAGCCGTGTTTTCCCAAGTCTGGGATTTACATGAAGGTCGGGCAGATGAGTGTGCCCAAACTGACCTGCACAGAGTGAGGGGAAGGAAGTGGGAAAGCTGGAAAACGATCTTTGCTGTTTGCTTGTAAAACTAAGCACCTTTTGCTTTCCTCCTGCAGGTGAAGAATGTCATATACCACGCTGTTAAAGATGCAGTTGGGATACTGAGAGCTAACGAATCCAGCCTTAGCAGACCGTGACGTAGAGCGCCTTAACCACACACTATGAAACAGAAGCGTTGGCAGCTGTTTTACCTACTCAGTCAGGACCTCTGTGGACTTTGAGATTATATGAATGTTACCTCATCTTCCTTTCAGCAGTACCAGAGGATCGTGGTACTATGTTCTGTGTATTCTTCCAATGTTTACAAACCTGATATGTATATGTAGTAATATGTATGGACTGTGGCATACTGTGAATGCTCAGTTGCAATAGAACTTTATACGGAGTTGCTCTCCAAAATGTACAAAATACCTCCTATAGAACTGTCGGGAACTATTCCAAATTACTCGTTTGAAAGATATTATTCAAGGCATTGTAAAGCTTCAATTTTTAAAACTTATTTTGGGGTGGGAGGATGGAATCACTCAGTTTAATAACCAATTTACATAAAAAGTTAAGAATGCAGTTCTGGAATTTCACATTAACATAGAACTAGCATTTAAAAGTAGCTTTAAGCTATTGTATAGTAACATAGAGATGGGAGTTAACCATCTTTAGGTAAATGTATTTAAATTTCTAAATGTTAAAAAACTTTTAATCAAATGTCTTCTGTTCGAAACTGCTCTTTAATTTGAACTGATGTTTGATTCTCTTGTTTTTAACACTGAATGGTTACATAAAAATTCTTCTATTTCAGATACTGTTCCTTGCCTGTCTTCTTCCATTGACTGTTTAAAATGTAATTCATTTGATGCAGTGCTTTGAAATGCAAAAGAAAACTGTATCATAAACTGTTCATACTGTTTTTTAAAGTATTTGATGGCTTAGGGTATGGAATTTAGCAGCAGACCTGTTTACAGTTATTTTTGGTCAACCCAAGCATGACTTAGCTGACTGACTGACTACTGCTGGTCAGCTGCTGCCAGTGCTGTGGTCTGTATCACATGAGCTTTGCAGCTTCAGTCTGAAATGGTACACACAGAACTCAGGGTTATTTGGAGAAACACTGAAAACATTGTAAAACTTGTAACAGGAGGTGAGGTCAGGAGTGAAAAAGTGAATCACTCATTTGAGATGGTCTGAGACAAAATTAACCTTTCACTTCCTTCCCAGCACTGAAAGTTGCAGGATGGCTGTTGGAAACGCCCAGGCAGGAGAGGAAACCTCCTTGGTAGCCAAGTTCACTTTTCTGAGTTTATGCAACACATTGAACTCTGCAAATTCCCCTCCCTGTTGTACTTCATCTGCTGTTTGTTATCAGCATTAATTGTTGAGTCTGTCTTGTGTGACAGGATTCTTCTTCAGAGAAACTGCCTCTGCTCCCTCAGGAGTGGGGACAGGCTGCAGTGATGTGCAGGGAGTAGGAGTCTCTCCTAAGAGTTAAGAGAACTTACAGAAGGTTTGCGTACACAGCAGCTCTTCACTGGCTTCAGTGAGAGCTTTCCTCCATTTTCACTTGCTGACACCTCTTGACAGTAAATAACTTGTTCTAGTCACTTCAGGTGCCTTGATTTGGCATTTTCTGCTTGAACTTGTCAAGTATGCTTAAAAACAACACTTACCTGAACCTTCTCCCTTGAAACGATCAGGTTGAAGTAGATGCCATAAAGCAGGTTAATTGCTTTCCTTGGAGCCAGCTGGAGGATTTGTGGGCAGCTGGAGTACGGGTACCTCCCAGGGAGCTGAGTCACACTGAGCTTACACGCCCTGTGTGTGCATGTCTGTCTGAAAAGACTCACTGCTGAAGCTGCATTTGAGCTCTTACCACTGTGCTGTTGTTCAGTCTGGTTTTATTGCAGCTCTCGCCCACTTTTGTTTCTGATCTGTCCTTTCTGGTTTAAGACCACAAGAAACAAAGTGTCCCTCTTGCCTGTTTTTGTGTTGCATTTGGGGTGGAGATGGAACACGAATTGCACAGCCCTGAAGCACAGGGGAATAGTTTGCCTCCCCCAGCACAAAGGTGAACAGTGCTTGGGCCCCCCCCGCTTTTATGGCTGAAAATGGGAGGTGTTGGACTCCATCCAGCTGTGTGTGCCTTGTGTGTTTTTCTACCCTTGCTGTTGGGATGCAATTATTTAGAGACTTGGCTTTCTTTGGGTAAGTCTTCCTTAAAATTAGGAGCTCTGAACTTTGCCCGGGAGGTGCTGTGGCAGTAACATGTTTGGGTCAGAGTTTTTTGGTTTGCAAACAGCCTTTTGTGAGCCATGACATCCGTTTTGCCTGAAGCTTTTCCTTGGGAGGAGACACAGCTCTCCTTTGACCCTGAAATGTGCTACTGGAGCAGCAGAGAGGCCTTGGCATGGCCACAGGGTCTGGGGAAGCTCTGCCAAGAGCCTGGTGAGTCAGGGCCCCCCTCCCACCGCTGCCAGCTGACCTGCCCTCACTCTGGCTCAGACACGCTCTCCTGTGAGCATACAGACCTGCAACAGACTGAAAACTTCTCTTTAACTATGCAGTGAAGGCTCTAAATGTGCTAAAGAAAGGTGTTACAAAACTAAAAGGGAAGTGTTAGAGGTGGGTATTGTTTGTGAAAGAGGCCAAAGTGATGCAAACTAAACTGCTCTGTGGCAGTGACTGTTAGAAGCAGCTTTAATAAAATCTGTAGTGATTCAGGAAAACACATCTCTGACAGTGCTGGAAGTTTTTGGTAGCAGATTAAACCAAAGTGCCTGTTAGGGAGAAATGCTGCTTGAAGATGAGAATATATTTCAGGACTTTATGTCTAAAAATACATAACATTACACCACCCTTGCTATGTCATCCCAGAAAACACGGGCTGAACAAAAAACTGGAAGAGACTGCACTCCCCAAGAAGTATATTACAGTAGTTTCTTGGAGAATAAAATCCTCAGGACAAAAAAAATATATATATATTACATAAGTGAGAATACATTAAGCTTTTGCATTTTGAAGGTAGGTCAGAATAAAATAACGCCAACTGTCCACATCCATCCTGTCCCTAACTCCGCAGGGTGGCCAGCCGTGACTGCATCGCTTCGATGTCCTCCTCCTCATCCACAGCAGCAGCAGCTGCTCCCATGGGCTCAGGCTCTGGCAGGGCATCTGTGACTTTACTGGGTGCTTTACCCAAGGCCCCTGCAACAACAAACAGGCTCGTTAGTGAGTGTTAGGTCTTCATTTAATAATTAGTGGCTTTCAGGCACATCTAAAATAACCCAACCAGTCATTTCTCATGGAGGCCACACCCCTGAGCTGTGACAGGGCCACCCGGGGCTGTTGGCTGCCCAGCAGCACTGACCTGCCAGCCCTTCTGAGCCTCTGCACTCCTTCCCTTCTGGGAGGAGGCTCCTGGCTCCCTTCAAGCCCTGCTGCTTGCCTGGGAGCTCCCTCTGCCAGCTCGGGAGGAGGGGAGCTGCTCCAGCCAGGAAACAGGATGGAAAAAGCAAATTAGGATGTGAGAAACAAGAGGGCAATGTGCCAGGAGCTGGGCAGAAGGTGCCAGCAGGGTGGGAGCTGCACTTTCAGTGTGGTACAGCTGAATGCAGCCCTCATTCTTGTATTTGTCACACCACATCACAAGCAATCCAGGTGAAAGGAGCATTCTAAGCATTCTCCAAGTCAAATAACTGAACCAGTAGATCATTACTTCATGAGCTGGAAGGCAGAAGTTGTGGTTTTGGTTTTAAGACGGTTTTTGTGTTTGCTTTGGGTTTTTTCCCCCAAACAAGACACAGCATGTTACTGCCAGGACTCACAACACAGCCTATGACTCAAGGCAGTGCAGCTGAATTACTTTGTTGGTTTCATTAATAACAGTACCTGGTCAATCATGTGAGTTTCACCTTGTTAAGAGGATTCACTGCACAGCCAAACACAGATCTGTTAGAGCCTCAATTACATAACTGCACAGACAGCAGCTGATGGATATTAGTTCTGCCCTGCTGAGCCCCACTGGCCTTCTCAGCCAGTATTCCCTGAGAAGCCAGTTTGTCAGAGCTCTCTGCCCATTACCAAAGGAAGAGATGCCACTGCGAGAGTGCAGTTCAGTCAGAATAAATGAAGATTTCAGTTGCTGCATCTTATTGAACAGAGCAGGGACTTGGCTCTCCGCAGCACCCACAAACTCACCAGCTGTAATTTCAAAAAGGATCTTGTCAATTTCTGCCTCAGCTTCCTCTTCCATCTCCTCCTGATCCTCCAGGCCTTCAAACGTGTCCTCCAGCATTTCCTCTATAATTCCAGCCTAGCAGAAAACAAGGCAGCATGTGATGCCCTTGGAAACAGCAGAGTAAGAGGACACGCTTCCTACTTGGGAGATGAGGTTATGCCTATCCAGGCATGTAACAAGCCCCTGCTCCAGCTTTCCCCATCGAGGCTGTTGCAGGAGGGTGGCCAACACACCTGCCCTCAGCGTAAGCACACATCTCTACAACTGGCGCACTGGAAAAGAAGGAAGAAAACTGAGGATTAAAGGCACCTGTTCTCCTTTCGAAAACCTCAAGTTATTAACTAAAAGAAGAGAGACTTAAATTAGGTATTAGGAAGAAATTCTTCCCTGTGAGGGTGGCGAGGCGCTGGAACAGGTTCCCCAGAGAAGCTGTGGATGCCCAGTCCCTGGAAGTGTTCCAGGTCAGGTTGGATGGGGCTCTGAGCAACCTGATCTAGTGGAAGGTGTCCCTGTCCCTGGCAGGAGGGCTGGAATTACACGATCTTTAAGATCCTTTCCAACCCAAACCATTCTACGATTCTGTGGTTATTTATTGTTGTTGCATGTCTAAACCAAGAACCCAGCCTGCTCCAAGTATGGGAAATACAAGTGTAAATTTCAGTCACGCAGCATGAATTGTGTAGCACACTGTAAAACTGCTCTTTGACATAGCTCGGGTTTTTGTCTATCTGCATTTGAAAACATTCCTTTGCAGGCCGTGCAACCCAGATAGGGCCAAACCATTCTGGTGCACAATGGTAAAATTATTTAGAAATAAATTTATTTGAACTAAACAGTCTAGAGTGGTAAGCAGGGAAAAAGCAAAACAACTTTGGTAGTTGAAAATATAATAGTCATAACAGAGACACAGTATACTTTCAAATCAGAGCACTCCCATCACATGGAGACACGGAGCTAGATGCTTTAAACCCAGTGACAGTGAGTTATATCTGAATTAGCCAGGAGTTTTGTGATTCTTTAAAAATTTTGTAATGAACTATGTTTAATTAGTTAAGGAATGTTTGATTGCGTTATTTTGGCTGGTTTTGATTTAGATCTGTGTTGGCTGAGTGTCAGTAAGAAAACCCTGAGAAATTACCTCACTGCACCTGCAGAAAGGAACTCCATGGACACACACCCCTTAGAGAATCTATAGCTGAAGAACAAAATTCAATAAATAATTGTTTAATGGTTATCATATAACTAGAGATGAATTAGATGTCATAGAACAAGGATGGCATCTTGAGAGAGTTAAGAGGTCAAAGGCCTGTACACCCCAGAAAACTTGATTAATACATTGCAGGTGCAGTAAGGGAGCCACTTCATAGGCTTGTACCCCCCAGGAAACTTAATCAATAGTAATTGTCTAAGCAGGACAGCAAATTTAATAACACACTGTTTAAAGGGATAAAACTCGGGTTATCCATTAAACAAAGACAGATGAGACGTTCTGGTAGTAATTAAAAGAAACAAAACACCTCTACCATGATGCAATAAGTTGGGCAGATTTTTGGGAGGGTCTGTAAAAAAAATCTTGGATGTTACAGTGTATATAAATGCCTGAAAATCGTTGTTTCTTTGAACATATCTATGGCAAATAAATTCCCCATATGTTCCCAATTTTGACTCAAAATTGTTATTAGGAATGTCTGTCTAACAGCTTTTTGCTGTTAGATTTAAAACTCTCTGTTTCACCAGTATGAGACTGGCCACAGAGTCAGAGAATGTCCTGAGCTCACACAAGCCCTCTCACAAAGGGGCCGCCCAAGCAATTGCACAGCTCAGTAACAACCACATCGTGTTCACTCAAGTCTGATTTATGTGCCAGATCTTACCTTCATCATCTCTTTGGACAAGTCCCTCATCGTTGCTTGGATTTCTGGGATTTTTACTAGATTTTGCATAGCCTTCATGACTTCCGTGCTCTTCTGCAATGAACCTGCTACTCTGAGGACAGCTGTGAAGGAGAAGCATAGAACACTTTGAACAATCTGCTGAAAGCAGAGCAATTATATCCTCCCTACATAGCAATTTGTTTATATTTAGGCAATTCAATTTAAAAAAGAAACGGGCATTCCACTTCTTCCTTCTTGACTAAATTCCTGGAAAAGCCCAACTTATACCCACATTGGAAAAGTCACATTTAGAGCAAAGCTACTGGTCCTGTACAGTGAGCAACCTGGGGGGTCTGCAGAGAGATTTCAACTCACCTGCACCCAGCTCATGAAAGACAGGGAGAGAGCTGCTCCTGCCCGGCCTCTCAGCAGCCAGAGGCGTTGCTCAGGGTTTCAGCAGCAGAGCTGCAGTGACTGCTGAAACCAGGGACCTCCTGCCTGACAGCGGGTACTGGAAACTAACCCTGGCAGAAGTTCTGCTGCAGTAGTTTCACAGCAAAGAGTAAGCTGTAACATTAACACTGAAGCAGGTAAGCTGAAAATAAGCTTGCTTAAACTGAATTTAACAATATGCTTTCCAGAGGCTACTCTAACTTATAAGTTCTCCTCATATGTATTGATATACCAAGATCAAAAAGCAGTAATTAAGGGTACTTTGCAGTTTTTTGAATTCTGCCATTTAACTTTGCAGCTTCCTGGACACAGAGAACTTACCTGTTCGTATATAAAATGGTCACTCCTTAACGAAGCAAAATGAAGGTACAGCACATATTATTTGTCATTTAAATAATTTATTTTAAGAGCCTTACACTTGTAACAAACTAACAGAAACCTCGCCTTGAGTGGTGATTTCTGAAGTTACTAGAGACTCCAGACTGAATTCTAGATTCCTTCATATTTCCTTTCTAAGTGTATCAGAACATTCCCAGGAAGATGAAGATGCTGGCAGTGGCAATAAGGAGGAGACTGTTTTGAGTTTTTCCTTTTAAGGGACACCTTAAGGTGCAAGGATGGCCCTCTTTCCCTTTCCTGAGTGAGATGCATGGGAGCCACATTTGAACCATCACAAAATTACCCTTAAGGTTCACAGTGTGATTCCTGATATTCACTCATCCAATGTTAAAATCTGCTTGGATGATGCTGCAGTGGGGTAAATGCTTTGACATTTCAGCAGCATGTTGACCTCCACCAAGTCTTCTCCTATCTTTAAAGCTTTCTGCTCTGCTTGTTACAGGCTGGAATGTTTCCAGCTATGGAAAACACTGCAGGAAGTCTATTACAACAGATTTCTGATGTGGATAAGGAATGAGGGAAATACGCTGGTTCTGGAGGAACACAAAGGACCAAGGAGGGTTTACAGAACATGGGTGTTAAGCCAAGGGGCAAATGGATTCATCTGCACCAAGAAAATCAAATACTGCTCCCCCATCCCCATGTAGGTGTTAGTAAATATCCCCAGACTCTTGTTAGAGAAACGACCATCTACAAGATGAAGAGAATTCTACTCCTGTGACAGGTCCTGTCAAAATCAGTGACATAGGCTCCACAAGGATACAGGGACATTAGGAATGCATTCAAAACTGTTTAGGAATGCACACTAAGAGCATGCTCCAAACTGCTGTGAGCTCAGTTTCAGAGCATGTGATTCTCACATCACTGCAATCCTCAGGCTCTGAGGAGAGGTGTTAGATCATCTACTGAGCAGCTCGTCAGAGGAAACAGGGAACCAGAAAGGATGTAGGGAACAATAAGGGGCAGGAACCCCAAAAAACTAAAACTGGGAGCTCCCTGACTACTTCAGAGCCCAGGGTGGGACATCCATCCAGACAGGGCAGTGGGGAAACAGCCTCAGAACTGAGGGGAGTTATTGCCTACAGGGATACAGGACTCCTTACAGGGATGTAAGGGAAAAGAGCATGTTTGGACACAGGGAAACCTTACAATGGATCTTTTAAGTGGATTACAGGAACATGACTGTACTTCAGAGGAACAACCAAAGGTAGTTTGGGGAAGGACCAAAGTGGATCAGGGAACACACAAACCTCAAGGGCCTGCAGGACCAGGTACCAGCAGTTCAGGCAGAGCAGATCTGGGGCCAGGTACCACATATCTGGCCAGCTTAGACAGAGCATCTGAGAGCAGCTCCTGGAACAACCCATCTACTGTGTACATGTGTGTTCTACTAGCGGACTTGAGTCCTCAGGAGCTGAAGAGGAAGAGCAGGATGGAGCTGTTCATGTGTGTGTGAAAGCTGTGTGTGTTCATGGGGTGGTGGCAAAGGCTCTGCTCTGAGAGTGTGGGTGCATGTGGCTGCTGGGATTAGGGGGTAGAACTGCAGCAGCCTCACAGCTCTGGGCCTGCTATGGGAGGATTCTCCCAGGTTCCTGAAGCCCACTGGAATCAGCTGCCTTTCACAAGAGCACGGCTGCTTCCACATTCAAGCTCTGCCTGCGTTTGACTTTGGTTCTGAACAAGGAAATCTCAGACCTCACCTCTACGGTCAGAGCAGTCATTGTGCTTGGGCTCAGAATTTGCTCTTACCAAGCTGGTTCTTCATTCCCATGAGAACAGAGTTCATGTGAGCTTTGGATGCATAGAGTTTGCTTACGGCCCTCCGAGAGCGGATCAGCTCCTTCGCCAAGATCACACACACATCCCTCTGATTCTTTTTGGCAGCATCCTTTACTGACCTCTTCACCTTCTCCTCTTCCCTCTGGATATCTGGAGTACAGAAAAACACAGCAAATAGTGATGGACTCCTAAGGGTATGGAAGAGATATCAGTCATTTGTTGGGGTGTGTTTCCAATGCAAAGAATTGTTCCTGCTTGATTTCAGATTTCCTCTGTTACTCAAAGACCTTATTCTAGGCTGATTTACATGTCAGCTGATTAATTCAGCTAAATCCTAATAGGAAAATTCTCATTACTGAATATCCACCTCTGTAATTTCCTTTACAGTCAAGAGTACTCTAAAGAACTGTCTGATAACGTCCATGATGCTGAGCTGACTAAGAGCTTATGAAGCAAAAAAGGTCCTGTAAGAACAAAGCACTCTGAGAGGATGACTTGACTTACAACTTCAAAACAACTTCCTGACTATTAAACTGGCCTGATATAAATATATATATACAAAATATACATCTAACTTAAAACATCCTGTTCAAACTCTCCTGGCATCCAGCTTTGTTCAACAGCTTTTTTTAAGAGTGTGCTCAAGTGGGAATACTGAACTAAGCAAGAGCACCAAAGAGTTGGTTGGATTTGAACTATTAAACACTAAAAAGACCTCCTTAAATACCATTGGTTTCTCCAGCAAATCTGATGTGACTGCTCACAGTTCTGCCCTGTCAGGTAACATTGGCTGTGAACAGCAGGAGCCAGGTACTCCAAAAAGCCCAGAGTGAAAAACGCAAGAATAAGCAGGGGCGATATCAACCTCCTTCCTCTTCCGGACTCAGCAATAAATTAGCCACTGATGAAATGTGGATCTAAGAGTCCACAAGAAAAGTTATCCTAAAGTAAATAAAGAATTCAGATAGTAAGGGTTAGCCTCACCTTCCTGCAAAGAGTTGATTTAAACAACCACAAGAACAATGATTTCAAGGAACGCCTCTGTTCAAATTTAGTTTTGAGTCTTCTCGATTTATGCCAGATGAAGTTACACACTGGAAGAATCAGAAGCTGCCCTCTTACAAAAACAAAGGCATCAACACATGCTTTCTGGCGCAGGCCAACTCGGAGGCTTCAACACAACTTCTCAGGTGGGAGTTGATGAACCCTGCACTCCAGACCAGTTATTCTCTCAGTATCATTCACTGGGGTCTTTACCTTAAAGAACTGGCAGAAAGTAGGATCATGATCAGAAAAACATACCTTTGCTGCTTTCCCACTATTAATTTCAGAAATACCACAAACTTGAAGACATTTGTATGTCAGACACGGGACTGAGCCGAGTCCCAGCATATCACAGCAGGTAAGAAAGAGCTGAAGTGCTCCAGCAGGAAGCAGAAAGCACCAGAAGAACTCCAGCAGTACTTAGGAATTACAACATTCACTTTGTCAGGCTGAAAACAACCACAAGTATTGTGTTACTAGAGCCAGGCCAGTGCAGGGCTGCCTGCACTCGAGTGAATGCTTTCACCGGCACGACCAGCTGCTGAGTATGAGATCAGTGGCACAAGCATGCAAGAGCAGTCAACTCCATTTCTGAAGGTCAGTGCCAGCTACACTCCTCAAGGGAGCCAAAGTCACTTCCCCAGTCCCTCTGCAGCACTATGAAGCACAAGAGCACAAAGCAGCCCAAAGCACCCGTGAGAGGGACTTGCAAGCTCAGCAAAACGCAAAGTTACTGTACTACTCCAACTCTATCAACTTAAAAAATTCCGTTCTGAAGTAACAAGGATACCTTTCATTTCTCCAAACCTTCCAAGCCCTGAAAAACAACCTACCCCAAAGAGATATCACTACAGCAGCAAGAGTCCAACAACAGATGGTTTCAAACAGTGTGTTGCTATTTTAGTAACTGCGCTGACCAGGCGAGCCAAGTGTTCCAGTGATCCAAGCCCACTCAGTTCATCCCAGGTGGGTCTAGTGTTGCCTTGTCCAAACACATCTAGCACAGCCTTCCCCAAGGAAACTAAGACAGCCTAGCATCCTTACTTAAAGATTACAGTGATTTCCTGTGTAAGGCTCAGCTGAAATAAGAAAGCACGGCAGAATCCAAATACAGAGGGTAATTTTTGAGAAAACCTTCAGTGGCACTTGGCTGTCATCCTTCAGGAGCAGCCTGCTAGCCTGGGAAGTCCAGCAGAACCACGTACTTCCATAGCTGACACTTGTTAAGATGTGAAATCGTAGCATAAAGATATTCTATACTTTATTTTAAGGGGAATTATCAGAATAGCAGATGGTTGGTGGTTAGTGCCGAACTGCATTTCTTTGAAACACAGACATGTTTAGAGCTGCTAAAATAATTAGATTTGCATCCACATGAAAATATCACACTACCATGTAACCTAGTATCCATATAGGCCATTAAAAGTATTATGGCATGTAAAAAGTTAAAAGAAACACGAAATTTCAAGAAACATCAGTAGTGAACATGTGGGTATTTTGCTCCCGTGGAAGATGCAACCTCTAAACCATATTTTGCTAGTAAGATCAGAGTTGCAGTTCCTCTGTGCCTGATACAGCCATACAAAGTGCCCTGGAGAAAGTAAAAGAATTCACATCCCTGTACATCAGTTTTCCTGGGAAAGACAAACTCTGTTCCTGATATTAGAGACAAGGACAAAGACAGACTTTGTACTGCACATGCAACCTTCTCCAACCACCTCATACAACGACACAAGAGGGAGGAGACACAAACCCTGCCAGGTTACTCCAGAGGCACAGGGCTGGGGAAGAACGGGGAAGGGAGGACCTACTCCTCAAGGAGCCACTCAAAACAGGCATGTGCCCAGTAACCAGATGCTGACACAAAATATCCTTCACCAGCCCATGCCATGGACAAATCCCAAGGGCAGGGTAGAAGACAACAGGAAAACAAAACCTAGACCCAAATCTATTTTCAGGCTCAAGGAAGGCAGGCAAAACAAACTCTGAACTAACAGCAGTGCAATAATAAACAACTCTTCTGCTTTTCAAGACACGATTAGCAGTGTAATGCTCATCATTTAATAGCAAAACACCCACCCACTGAGAAAAAACTTTTTTTTCCCTTCCTCTCTTCTGTTTGTAATTTTTCCAAGCTGACAGCAAACTACTTTTGTTTGGCATGTGCACTTTCACACCAGTACATGCCAGTGGAACTTTCTACATGTGGAATTATATACCACACTGATACTACTCACTAAATCAATGTGGGTGAAATTCTGTATAATAAGTCTAATACATGTTATCCAAAGGGATTAAAGAGCATTATGTCTTACTGGGAGCATGAAATATTCATGTACTCTTGAAAATTTTACTTGGATAACTTCACAGCAACATCATTTCGTAACAACCTGGCCCCAGGATCACATTCATCTTCCTTTACTCCAGATGTGATAGGCTACCCCAGGTTATTAAATTTCACAGCCTGCCTCAATTAAAGCAAGAAAACCTTGAAGGCACACAGGGAGAGTAAAAACAAAAAACGAGACAAAAGTACAAACCTCGGATCTGTCTATCAATCACTCTCATTTCTTTCCTTATCTTCAAGGACCATTCATTGACCTTAAAAAGAGAAAGTGAGAGTTACTTGAAATTCCAACTTTAAAACTATGCTTTTATACTTTCATGTAACTTAACCATTCAGTATCAAAAGCAGCACTTCAAAATGCACAAGCTTCAAGTTATGAGAGATGTTAAAATATTTCATTATTCAAATAATAAAACTCCAAAACATTGCAGAGATACCACCAGTTACTGTTCAGACAAGGAGTTAAGGAGGACCATTATAGATCCTTTCCAACCAAAACTCTCCAATGATTCCATGATGTGGTTTGTGAGTCAGATGCTCACTGCCTAATTTCCCACATCATAGCCATGTCACCACACAGAGGGAACTTGCCACAGGGGATTTCAGCAGACGGGACAGACTCTGGCACAGGATGAGAGCACCAAGAGTGCTACTTCCCATTTCAGTCAGGAGGAACCCCAGGAGGTCTCCAAGCCAACCCCTACTGAAAGAAGGATCAAGTTCATACTTCAGACAGGTTGTTCAGGGCCTCATCCATTGAGTTTTGATGCTGTCTGAGGGCAGAGACTTCACAGCCGCCCTGAGCAACAGCATTTAAATTACTCCTGTGGTGTAGACCTTTCCTCATAGAATCCTGGAATGGTTTGGGTTGGGAGGGACCTTAAAGACTATCTATTTCCAACCCCCTGCTGTTGGTGGGGCCACCTTCCACTAAACCAGATTGCTCAGAGCTCCATCCAACCTGGCCTTTCATGTCCAATTCAAAACTCTCCTCTGGCCAGCTGTGGCTGTAGCCCCCCTCCTGTCACTGCAGACTCCTCAAAGTACCTTTCTCTGTCCTGACTACAACCCCATCAGAGGCACTGAGAGGCTCCAGACCCTTGCTCCTCCACCTTCTCTTCTCCAAGCCAAAATGAGCCCAGTTCCCTAAGCCACTCCTCCTGCATCACAGGCTCCAGCCCTCCACCATCCGAGTGGCCCTCTGCCACACCTCCCCAGATTGTTGAGATCCTGCCCACACTGGGACACTGTTCTGCAGAAGTGGCCTCTTCACTGCTGCGTGGCACAGTGACTGAACGCTCAACACTGACTACAGCTTCCTAACACAGCCCTGTTTGCCTTCATTGCTACAAAGGTGCACTGGGAAGTTATGTTTATTATCCATGATCCTTAAACCAGATCCTTTCATGCAGAGCTGGTGCGCAGCCAGCCCCAGGCTGCACATCCCTGCATGCTGGGGTGGTTGTCCCACCTGCACAGTTTTGCATTGCTCAACATCATGAGGTTCCTGCTGTGTTCCTCTCACTTGCTCAGGTCCCTCTGCCCTCCACCTTCCCTTTCCCTGCCTTTGGTGGGGTTCAAACACAGCCCCTCCCTCCTGGCACTTGCCAAGATCTCTCTGTTCCAGATCCTCTGGCACACCCAGGAGGTGGAGAGCTCCATTTGCCCTGACCACTCCTCCAGGGAAGCAGAGTGGACAACTTGTGCAGTGAAAACTTGTAAAGCAAGTTCTCTTCAGTGCACTAGCCCAGCAGAGCAACAGATTTAGACTTTCACCAGTCTCAAAAGACTTTCTCTTGGTCATGGTGAACAAGACAATGCTTTGACTGCAGACAACAGCCACCATTTAAGGTGCCCAAGCACAAAATCAGCTTAAAAACCCCCACGTACAACCCAAAGCCCTGCACAGGTGCAGAAGTTTCTAACAGGTTTCAGAAAGCTCCTGTACCTTTAGTTAAATCCTGGTTTTGCAGGGAAAAAAACCCCAAATCCTTGCAGGACTGACTGCAGCCTCCCCTCTTGTCCTTCACAGCAGAGGAGATAATGTCCTGGAGAGTTATTCCTCACAGAAAGCTCAGAAGGTCCCTTTTTTGAGCATGGGCTACATGAGAGGGAAAAAAGCAGGGTGAAGAGACTGAAGGAAAACATGACACAGCTCTGGCTGGCCAACTGTCGTGTTTCAAATGTAACACCTACCATGGATTTGTTCTACAACTTGTATTCTAGAACAAACCAACTCACAATAAGCCTTCATGTACAAGCACAATCAGCAACTGTCAAATGAACCACAGCAGAATTTGCAGCTTCTGTCTCTGGGATGCACAACCCAGCACAAAGGCACCATTAAATCAAGACTGGTTGTGTGTTGTCATCAATCCCTGCTTACTCTGACAGCAGAAAACTCTTTCACAGCTCATCCCTAGCATTGCCAGGAATCACTGGTTTGACATGACTGTCCTAAAGGCAGAGCTGGGTGCTTACGCCTTCCCTGGTGCTCCCAACTCATCTCCTGTTTTGTGCAGGAGGAGGAGGAAATTCCACTGACTGTCATCCAGGCTACTCCGTGCTCCCAGCTACATGAGACAGCAATTTGCTGAGCTGCAAAGAAGCCGCCCTGCGCATCTCACACGGGACACAGGGACACGGATAGGAGCCATGGCACAAGGCAGCAATGCTGGGAACAGGAGTGTGTGGTCCAGCTGAGCAAAGATAATTACCCTGAGCACATCTCCATGCTGATGAAGCTATTCTGCTTCCATGCCTGATGTAAACAAAAACATCACTCTCACAGCACTGCATCACACCAGAGTCAGCCAGCAAAGCACTCAGCTGAAAAGAGCCAACTCAGACTACACTGGAGGAAAACCCACTTTTTAAATTCAAACGATCCAGACATGGCATTAGAAGTATAATAAATCCCCAGCTTTAGACAGGCCGAAATGCATCACCAGCTCTTCACAAGGACTGAAGATATTTGCCTTGTATTGATCATAAATAAATTATCTCACATCAATAGAGTGGGCAGACAAATGAACCGAGGGCAAATCATCGCCAAGACAAAAATCTCAGCCTCTCCCCATCATCATCCACCTCCTGCAGTGCTTGGATGGCTCCCTCTAGCCCTACACAGGGACTGTATCTTGTGCACAGCTGCCAGCAGACACGAGGTAAGTGCTGCTGTTTCCCCATCAGCTAGGATGCAGGAACGACTACTGCTTTTCCCTTCTAGAGCTGCAGTTAGGTACAGAAGGAAAGGAATTTTTAGCTATTAATGGGTTTCTCAACATCACTGTTAGGACTGTGAAGTCACCCTGCCAGCCTGCACCCCAAGGGAGTGCTCATGACAGCAAGAGCACTGTCACCTCTCCCTACACCTGTTCCATAGTGCCTGGGCAGGGTTTTCTGCAAAGAATCACAGAATCATTGGGTTAGGAAGGGATCACTGGAGATTATCCAGCCCAAACCCCCTGCCAAGGCAGGGTCACTGAGAGCAGGTGACACAGGAATGTGTCTGGGTGTGTTTGGAATGTCTTCAGAGAGGGAAACTCCACAACCTCCCTGGGCAGCTGTCCCAGGGCTCTGCCACCCTCAGCGTAAGGAAGTTCTTCCTCACGTAGAGGTGGAAGTTACTGTGGTTTAGTTTATGGCCATTGCTCCTTGTCCTGTTGCTGTGCACCACCAAAAAGAAGGTTCAAGGTGGATGGCATCATCCTCCAAGAGCTCCAAGATGACCCACAGACACTGTGCCACTGGAAAACACGACAAGCTCATCAGCTAGGGAAGGCAAAAGAGCGGCCCTCGGTCAGGAGGCAAGAACTCCTGAGCGCAGCAGGACCACATGTGTGGGTTACACAGCTGTCTGATGTGTTACCCCACCCTTGAGAGCAGCAGTCCCCAGCCCCAGCTCTCCCTGTGGTCTCTTGTACCACACTCAGGAACACAGGACACTGACCCAGCCCACTCAGTGCTCAGACACAGGCAGAGGAGGAAGGGAAAGGACACGCCCAAAGGTACATTACTCATCTGATTCTCTCACCCGACAAGCAACAACCATAACCTGCTCCCCTGGGACTCAGCTGCTTCAAAGCACCAGGGAACACCTGTGACACTGCAGCTTGTCTAAGCCTCCAACTTGGGTGCCTGTCGTCCTCTCTGCTGTTTTTCCAGTACCTCTAATGTATCTGATCTTCCTCTCACCAAATAGCAGATTTTTTTACTAATACTTTAGTAGCTACTTATGAAAGTCAACAGTGAAATCCACCAGTGTCTTGATTATTTCATTTCACTATGGCATCAGAAAGCTGTTGGTAGAAACACACAGTTTGTCTACATACTCACCTTCCTCTTCCAAGTCCCACTATTTTAGCTACTATTTCCTAATCTTAAGGCTGTGCCTGCTAGAGGAGCTAGAATCACAGAATGTTAAGGGGTTGGAAGGAGCCTTAAAGACTATATAGTTCCAACCTCCCCTGCCATGGGCAGAGACACCTCCCACGAGACCAGGTTGCTCAAGGCCTTATCCAACTTAGTTTTGAACATTTCCAGGGATGGGGCAGCCACAGCTTCTATAGGCAACCTGTTCCAGTGTCTCACCACCCTCACACTGAAGAATTTCCTCCTAATATCTAACTGAAATTTTCCCTCCATCAATTTGCACCCCCTTGTCCCGCCAGTTCCTGACAAAGAGCCCCTCTCCGGCTTCCTGTAGGCCCCTTCAGATACTGGAAGGTGCTGTGGGGTCTCCACCCGCCCGGTCTCGGGCCGAGTGTAGCGAGGGCCAGGGCCAGGCCGAGCCCGGACCCTCCGCAGTCCCCGCCCGACGCCATAGCAACGCCACAAGGCCCTGCCGCCACTCCCCCCACAAGCACCCGGCCCCGCCACGGCGGCTCCGGCCCCTCACCAGCTCCTTGGGCGGCTTCTCGGGGGTCTTCCCGAACAGCCCCATAGCGGCCGCACCGCCCGGCACTTCCGGCTTCCCCCCGGCCGGGCCGGGCGGAGACCGCACCGCGCCTGCGCCGCCGGCGCCGCACACCCCGCCCCTCCGCTTGGGGGCGGTGCCCGAGCGGCCTCG